>JAAWXA010000203.1:23403-42985 GCA_038090715.1 Florisuga fusca
CCATGGGGACAGCAGGGCCATGGGGACAGCAGGGCCATGGGGACAGCAGGGCCATGGGGACAGCACCCCATCCCAGCAGAGCTCAGCAGCCACTTGGGTCCATCTCAGCAACCTCACCCCCACCCTTCCCACAGGGCACCCAGAGCACAGCTCAGGGGTGCAGCAGCTGCACCTCCACTTCTCCCCCAGCAAGGTGGCTTGGGAAACCCCCCATGGGGAATCCTCCCGTGGGGAACCCCCCATGGTGTCCCCTCCAGAGCAACCCCCAGGCCTGGCCACCTCCCAGGCTCTGCCCTTACCACCATCTGGGCCACCAGCTCAGCTTTGCGGGAGAAGGTGAAGTCCCCAGCCCTGTCCCCACTGTGGATGGCCTGGCTGATCATGCAGATGCTCCGGATGAGGCACAGCTTCAGGGTCAGGTCCTGAGGGCAAGAACCCAGGGAGGAGAAGTGAGGACCCAAAGCTTACCCCTCATCATCCCCCCCAACCCCAGCTCCTTCATGCCCCCCAGCTCGGGCTCTGCCTGGGCTCAGCTCTCTGCTCCTCATCCACCCCACCAGCTCCCTGGTGGCCAGGGGCAGCAGGAAGGTCCCCCCGTGGCCAGGTCACCAGGAACACCCTGGCAGCACAGGGGGGGAGGACACTTCTCCAAGTTCTCCCACCTGAGCAGCACCACGATGCTCAAGGAGGCTCCAGAAGCTGGAGGAGAAATTCCTCCTGTGCAAGCTCAAGGGCCAGGACACAGAATCATGGAATGGTCTGGATTGGGAAAGACCTTGAAGATCATCCAGTGCCACCCCCTGCCATGGGCAGGGACCCCTCCCCCAGCCCAGGGGGCTCCCAGCCCCATCCAACCTTCAACACTGCCAGGGATGGGGCAGCCACAGCTTCTGGGGGCAACCCAACATGGGGTCAAGAGGAACAACCTCCTGGGGTGCTCCCAGGTGGACATGGAGCCAGGGGAGGGTCTGAGCCAGAAGGTCCCTGGCTCTCCTGGGGGGTGGAGATGTTCTGCAGGAGCTGTTAGTGCCAGCAGGAGCCCAGAAGGAAAACGCATTAGTGGAGCCTGGAGAAGAGAGCCTTGACCTGACACTTCCACTAGAGAAATGGCAGCAGCCTGGTTCTGGCTGGACCAGAACCTGTTCTCCTGGTCCTCACGGGCAGAGGAACGTGGCTGTGGGGCTGTCTGACCATGGCCAAGGACCTTGGGGGCTGTCTGACCACAGGAAAGGACCAGAGTGGAGCTGAAGGTGAGGAGCAGCAGCTCCCATGGTTCTCCTGCTCCTCATGGGCAGAGGAACGTGGCTGTGGGGCTGCTCTCCAGGAAGACCCAGAGCAAGATGCAGGCAGAGAGAGGCAGGAAAGAGCAGAGAGGAGTTTGAGATTTTAGGCCTCACCCTGTACCTTGGTTTCTACCTTTATTCCCAGAACCTGAACGAGTGGAAAAAAACAAAACAAAACACAAGAGACATTAGCAAGGGAGGAGGCAAAGGGCTTCTCCCAGGAGCTGCCTGATGGGACCCATCCAGCTGGCCCAGGGTGTCTCCTTCCTTCCCCAGGCAGGAGGGAGCAGTCCCCCCAGCTTTACCTTGGTGTTAAAGTATTGGAAGATGTTCTTCAGGATGTCTGCTTCAATCCTGGAGAGCACCAGCTCCTTGGGGGCATAGGCAGCCACGTAGCCATAGCAGAGGATGAGGCTGCTCTTGATTTTCTCCACCTCGTTGTCACTCCGGTCCTGGTACAGCAGAGGAGAAAGATAATGAGGAGGGGGGGTCTGTGCTTGGACTTGATGACCTCAAAGGTCCCTTTCCACCCATGGTGATTCTCTGGGTCTATGGACACGAGTGGTGGGAAGCCAGGCCTCACGTGGAGGGGTTCTGCAAGATTCAGCTGAAGGTCTCAGACCTTCCCCTCCCACGTTTTGGTGGTGGCATCAACCTGCAGAGCCCTGCTGGACACCCAGTGCCCATCCTGAGCTGCACTGCCACCACACCTCTGGCTGAGCCATGAGCCCCCTTGGCCATCAGGTGTCACCAGCAGGAGCCCCACAGGGCAGCCTGGCCAAGCTAACCTGGTTAGCTGCTGGTTAACTACCCACCAGCCTCTGTCCCTTCACCAGCACTGCTGAGAGGTTTCACCCCAGTGAGAGGTTCCTGGCCAATCCCCCCCTGTCCCAGGGCAGGGATGGGGGCTCCTTGGCTTCAGGAGGGATTCTGCACCCAGATCCTGATGGGGGTCCCAGGTGGGGCCACTCAGCTGATAAGGGGGTGGCACCCAGCACCCAGCACTGCCAAGAGGGATTTAAGCAGCTGCTGGGAGCACCAGTGACCTGGAGCAGGGAAACAGGAGCAGGGAAAGAGGACCATGGCAAGGCAGGAGCAGGGAAACAGGAGCAGGGAAAGAGGACCATGGCATGGCAGCTGGTGAGGCAGGTCACCCAGGCAGGAGGGGACACCATCCCTGGCAGTGTTGAAGGTTGGATGGGGCTGGGAGCCCCCTGGGCTGGGGGAGGGGTCCCTGACCATGGCAGGGGGGGCACTGGGGGGGATTTAAGGTCCCTCCACCACCCGGGTCAGCAAGTCTGAGAAACCAGCCCCACCTCCTGGGACAGAAGGTGCTCAGGGACCACCAGGAAGCACCAGGGTGGGTGATGGCCAAACCACTGCACCTGAGGCCAGGGATGAAGCAGCCCCTGGGAGCTTTTCACTGCTGGATGTGTGGCAGGAGGAACCTTCTGAGCTCTTACCTTGAAGATACTGAACAGTCCCACGGACTTCTTGAAGACATCAGACTTAACAAACTCTTCCAGCTTGGCCAAGGTTTCCTCCAGGTGATGGATGGCACAGATCCCAAAGCAGGAAGCAAGGCCCTGGAGGGAGAAAAACACAATAGCAACAAGCCCTTCAGTTCCTCAGCCCTGAGAGATGCTTCAGAAGATCCATTGGACCTGGTTCCCTCCCAGCACCTGAGCCAGGTCCAGCTGGAGCAGCTCCTGAACCCCTGGGCATGACCCCAGGGAATCCAGGGGACAGTAAAGGCCAAGAGCAAGGTCCTGCACATGGCTCAGGGGGATCCCCAGCAAAACCCAGGAGAATGGGTGGAGAGGGACCCCGGGGTGTGGAGTGAGGAGAAGGTGCCCAGGAGCCATCAACCCCCCAGCAGTGTGAGCAGCAGGGCCAGGGAGGGGATTGAGACCCCCCTGGGGTAAAGCTGTGTCCAGCTCTGGGGTCCCCAGCAGCAGGAGGACAGGGAGCTGCTGGAGCCAGTCCAGAGGAGGCCCTGGAGCTGCTGGGAGGGCTGGAGCAGCTCTGCTCTGGAGCCAGGCTGAGAGAGTTGGGGGTGTTCAGCCTGGAGAAGAGAAGGCTGCAATGGGGAGACCTTGGAGCAGCTTCCAGGTCCTGAAGGGGCTCCAGGAAAGCTGGGGAGGGACTGGGGACAAGGGCCTGGAGGGGTCCCTGACCATGGCAGGGGTGGGACTGGGTGGCATTTAAGGTTCTTCCCAGCCCAACCCAGTCTGGGGTTCCCTGATTCCCTGATGGGCAGACTGGGTCAGAGCTGGAGCAGGGGCAGATTTTCTCCATGTCAGATGTCAGCAGCTCCGTGGGAGGCAGGAGCTGGGGGAGACCCAAACAGGCTCAGCAGATCCTGCCTGGCTGGAGGAGGTCGAGCAAGAAGGGCTGGAAGTTCCTCAGGAGTTTATTCCAGAGCAGCTCTGGAGGGAGCTGCTGGAGCTGGAGAGCAGCCAGAAGCAGGAGCTGCTGCTTGCTCTGCACTTCCAGGTACCTGCAGGGGGTGGAGGTGGTGGTGGAGCCTGGTGAGGATGGGCAGGAGGGACCCAACCCTGAGCTCAGGTCTGGGGTAGTGAGGGAAGGGCTGAACTTCTGGTGGAGAAAAGCATCCAGGAGGAGATGGATTCCCCAGGGGCAGGGAGTGACAGGAGTAAGGGTGAGGGGTTTAAATGGAAAGAGGGGAGATGCAGGTGACACCTCAGATATCTGAAGTTTAGAGAGAGGGATTTAAGGTTGGACAGTAGGAAAAAAATCTTGGTGTGAGGGTGCTGAGCCCCTGGGTGCCCAGGTTGCCCCCAGAAGCTGTGGCTGCCCCATCCCTGGAGGTGTTGAAGGTTGGATGGGGCTGGGAGCCCCCTGGGCTGGGGAGGGGTCCCTGCCCATGGCAGGGGGGGCACTGGATGGGTTTTGAGGTCCCTTCCAGCCCAAACCCAGTCTGTGACTCTATGAAACAATGAAGGGTGTTGAGACCCTGGCCCAGGTTGCCCAGAGGGGTGGGAGATGCCCCATCCCTGGGACCCTCCCAGGCTGGATGAGGCTCTGAGCCACCTGATCTGGTTGCAGTTGTCCCTGCTCCGTGTGGGGGGGTGGATGAGATGACCTTTAAAGGTCCCTTCCCCCCCAAAGGGATCATCTGATGATCCTGTGACCAAGCCCAGGCTGCAGGCAGGGCAGCAGCAGGGATGGGATGGGGTGGGGTGGGATGGGATGGGATGGGATNGCGAGGTTGTGCTGGGGGGGTAGGACAGCCTGGACAACACCCACTGCCCTCGCACAGCCTGACCACGGCCCCCCCCCATCCTCCTCCTCCTCCTCCTCCTCAGGAAGCCATGAATGAGATGAATGATGAGCTGCAGGAGAACGCCCGTGAGACGGAGCTGGAGCTGCGGGAGCAGCTGGACATGGCCACGTCCCGCGTGCGGCAGGCAGAGCGGCGCGTGGAGGCGGCGCAGGAGACGGTGGCAGATTACCAACAAACCATCAAGAAATACAGGGAGCTGACTGCACACCTCCAGGTGCAGCCCTGGGATGGGTCCTGCCGGGGCTCCCTGGGGAGCAGGAGGTGCAGCAGAGCATCCCCGGGAGGTGGTGGCTGGGGATGGGGTCACGGGCTGCTCCTGGGGGCGGGCAGGGCAGGAGGCTGCTGGAGAGGGGGTTCCTGGTGGGCACGGGGAGGGGGTCACGGGTCTGCCCTGTGCTGGTTCCCTCTGTCTCATGGCACCTCTTGCTGTGCGCAGGACGTGAACCGAGAGCTGATGAGTCAGCAAGAAGCCTCTGCTGAGAAGCAGCAGCAGCCTCCCCCCGAGATGTTTGACTTCAAGATTAAATTTGCAGAGACAAAAGCCCATGCTAAGGTGAGCTGAGAGCTGGGCTGGCCCTGCCCTGCCCCTCTGGGGGGCTCCAGAAGTGGTGGCACCAAGGTGTGACACAGACTGCTCCCCTCTGCTGGGACCCACCCTGGGGCTCAGCTCCTGGAGGTGCTCATGGTGGAAAGAGGCTGTGGGGAGCTGGGAGGAATCCCAGGATCACAGGATGGGTTGGATGGGAAAAGCCCTTTAGGATCATGGAGTCCAACCCTTCCCCCAGCACTGCTCAGGCCACCCCCAGCCCATGTCCCTCAGCACCACATCTCCAGGTCTGAAACCCCTCCAGGGATGATGGGGACTCCAGCCCTGCCCTGGGCAGCCTGGGCCAGGCCCTGACAACCCTTTCCAGGCATTGAGAAATTGTTCCCCAGCTCCAACCTAAAGGACCCCCAGGGCCCTCACAAGTTCTCCAGCCCCTTCCCCAGCTCCGTTCCCTTCTCTGGACACACTCCAGCCCTCAATCTCCTCCTTCTGCCCCCAGACTGACCCCAGGATTGGAGGTGCAGCCTCAGCAGTGCCCAGCACAGGGGATGCTCCCTGCCCTGATTCTGCTGCCCACACCAGTGCTGGTCCCAGTCAGGATGCCTGCAGCCACCTTGGCCACCTGGGCACAGGCTGAGCTCATATTCAGCCATTGTTGACCAACCCTCCCAGGCCCTTTTTTCACTGGGCACTTTCCATCTGCTCTGCCCCATGCCTGGAGCATTGCCTGGGGTTGGTGTGACCCACGGGCAGGACGCTGGGCACCTCTGCAGGCTGGTGAATAGTAATGAATGTTCCTGTGTGTGTCCTGCAGGCCATCGAGATGGAGCTGCGTCAGATGGAGGTGCAGCAGGCCAACAGACACGTGTCCCTCCTCACCTCCTTCATGCCCGACAGCTTCTTGCGCCACGGAGGGGACCACGACTGTGTCCTGGTGCTGCTCCTCATCCCACGGCTCATCTGCAAGGTGGGTGCCTCAGAGGTCGAGCTTGGGTCACTTCTGAGCTGGGCTGTCATCTTCAGACCCCCTGTGTCCTTCAGGCTAACCAGGGGTCAGTGGCTGTGCCAAGGTTTGGGGGGAATAGATCTTCTCTTTCTGTCCCGGCTGAATTTGGGGTTTTAAACGTTTGCTTGTTTGGGAACTTCCAAAACTGGAAGGAGGAGGAGGAGGCAGGAGTCCCTGGCTGTGGTGGTGGTGGTAGGTCAGAGCCCTCCAGTGTGGTCCTGGTGGGTCGGGGCAGGCAGAGGTGTGAGCTCTGAGCAGCACTGAGCAGGGGCTGGCACTCTGCATCCTCCTCATGACCCCTTCAGACTGCAGAAATCTTCCCCAAATCTGTTACTCTGGGGGGTGGGGAGGTGTTTGCTGGCCCGTGGCTAGGCAGAGCAGATGAGAGCAGGCACGGGCAGGCTCTGCAGGTTTGTGCTCTCCCCTGGCAGGCTGAGCTGATCAGCAAGCAGGCTCAGGAGAAGTTTGATCTGACCGAGAACTGCTCGGAGCGCGCGGGGCTGCGCGGGGCTGCGGGAGAACAGCTCAGCTTTGCTGCAGGGTTGGTTTATTCCCTCAGCCTGCTGCAGGCCACGCTCCACAAATATGAGCAGTGAGTACGCACCCCCCCTCACCCCTTCCTCACCCCCTGCACCCCTGGGGAGCACAGGGGACCTCTGGTCCCTCTGGAGCTGAAGCTGTTTGGCAGCCAGGCTAGGGGAAAGCTGAGGCAGCCCAGTGGGTGCCTCCTGGGGGCTGTGTGCTGCTCTTGGAGCTCTCTGCTCTGTTCTCCTCACAAGAACTGACACGTGAAGAGACCTGATTCTCCTGCACGTGTTGCTCAGCCTTCAGCTGTGACCATGTCTTGAGGACAGAAGTCACCTCGGGGCAGAGATTTTCGGTCTGTCCTGCCAGGAGGTGCATAGTAGCCTCTTGCAGAGCTGGATGGTGTGTGGGCTTGGCCCTGGGCTCCTTCCCTGGGCACAGCTCTGCCTCTCCCACCAGTGCCCAGGCCCCTGCAGGAGGTCTCAGTGACATCCTGAAGGCCATAGTGGGGCAGTAATTCCCAGGGCTTCCCTCCAATCCACCCTTCCCTGGGAGACTGGGGCTGCCCTCAGCCCAGCTCAGCTTTGCTCTGGGGAGGTGGAACCAGAGCACCAAGAGGTCCCTTTGCTCCTGCACCTTGGGGATGGACACCCAGAGTGTCCTTCTGCCTCCATCAGTGGCTTCTGGCTTCAAGCCTTGAGTGTTTTCTGTCCTGGGGCTCTCTCTCCCCATAGCTCCCTCAGACCCTGTCCCATCCCTGGGCTTCTACAGATGTTTTGACATTCTTCAAGCACTATAATGCTCCTGGGGGTCCTGGGTGGGGGGTTCCAGTGGCCTGAGGTTGGCACCCAAGAGCAGGACCTAGTCTTGGTGCAGTCTGGAGCGTGTCCCAGCCCAGCTGAGTGCCCGTGTTCCCTCCCCAGGGCACTGAACAAGTGCAGTGTGGAGGTGTACAAGAAGGTGGGAATGCTGTACCCCGAGATGAGTGTCCATGAGCGCTCCCTGGACTTCCTGATCGAGCTGCTGCACAAGGACCAGCTGGATGAGACTGTCAACGTGGAGCCCCTGACCAAAGCCATCAAGTACTACCAGGTGGGGCCATGGAGCTGGGGCCTGTGGCCAAGCCCGGGGCCATTCTGGCCCAAGGGGTGAGGAATGGGTACAACCTGTCCAGAGTGTGCCACGGCTGGAGATCAGGGAATGGTTTTGGGTGGAAAAGACCTTTAAGATGATCAAGTCCATCTGTGAATCATCTTGTCCTTGGGTAGGTCACTCCCTGGCACACGGATGAGCTGTGAATAAGCTGTTTGGGAGCACTTTCCTTTGGGTGTTTGTCACCTCCATGGCCTGTGGCAGTCCCTCAGGGCTGTCCCAGGGAGGACACAGCTCTCCTCTCCTGGGTTCTGTGCCCTGGGTCAGGGCTGCTGAGCCTTCCAGTGATGGGCAGAGTGTCCCCAGGGGCTCTGCTGAGGCCACATCAGTGAAAAAGCAGCCAAAGCCTCAGTGTTTGGTGTCTCTGAACGTCCTGGTTGGATGGGGTGGAAGGGGCTGATCTCTGCCCCTCTCTTCCCCAGCACCTCTACAGCATCCACCTGGCTGACCAGGCTGAGGACTGCACCATGCAGCTGGCTGACCACATCAAGGTCAGTTTCTTCCCTTCCATCTGCTCTGCCCTGGTCCTTGCTGTCCCTCCTGAGGTTGCTCTGGCACCCGAGGTGCCTCTTCCCCCCCTCTCAGTCACTTTGTCCCCAGCTCCCCCAGTGGCACGGGGGTGATGAGGGCTCCTGTGATGGAGCCACGGAGCTGTTTGCCCCACTGACACCTGGGTTAGAAGGGGGAGAGCAGCCAGGGGAGGGTGGAGAGCCCAGTGTCTGAGGGGGAGTTGTGCTGCCCTGAGCTGCTGCAGGAGGTCCTGGTGGAAAACCAAGCTGGGCTGAAGGCCCCAGGCTGTCACCCCTGTGGTGGTGGCAGGGTGACACACAGAGGGTCTGTCCTGCAGCGCCCGAGGCCACCTCCCCGGGTTGCTTGGAGGTCTCTGCCTCTCCCTGTGACAGTTCTGTGTCTGCTCCACAGTTCACCCAGAGTGCCTTGGACTGCATGGGGGTGGAGGTGTGCCGGCTCCGGGCCTTCCTCCAGGTAGGACACTGGGGCTGGCTTGGCGGCGTTCCCCGGGGATCCTCTCAGTGTTCCTGAGGTCCTTTCTCTGCACCCCAGGCTGGGCAGGAGGCGTCTGACCTGGCCATCCTCCTCAAGGACCTGGAGACCTCCTGCAGTGACATTCGCCAGTTCTGTAAGAAGATCCGGCGCCGCATGCCCGGTACCGACGCTCCCGGCATCCCCGCGGCCCTGGGCTTTGGGCAGCAGGTGGGTCCCAGGATGGTTTGGGGTGGGGGGACCTCAGAGCTCCCCCAGTGCCCCCCCTGCCATGGTCAGGGACCCCTCCCCAAGCCCCATCCAACCTTCAACACTGCCAGGGATGGGGCAGCCACAGCTTCTGGGGGCAACCTGGGCAACCAGGGGCTCAGCACCCTCACCCCAAAGAATTTCTCCCCCATCTGCAACCTCAGTCTCCCCTCTCCAAGTTTTAACCCATTCCCCTTCTCCTCTCCCTACCCCCCCCGTGTCCAAAGCCCTCCCCCAGCTTTCTTGTAGCCCCTTCAGATATTGGGAGGTTGCTCTGAGCTCACCTGGGAGCCTCCTCTTCTCCAGGCTGAACAATTCCCTCACCCTCTCCTCCCAGGACTTCTTCTCCAGCCCCTTCACCACTTGGTTCCCCTTCTCTGAACCCTCTCCCACCCCTCAATGTCCTTCTTGTAGTGAGGGGCCCAGAGCTGAGCAGAGCCCTGGGGGTGCAGCCTCTCCATGCTGGGTGCAGGGACCCCACCACTGCCCCTCTCCTGCTGCCCTCACTACCTCCTTCCTCCCTACCATTTGCTTCCTCCCCATCAGAAATTAAGGCCAAGATGACCATGATTACAGCCTCATGATTCCAGGCTCAGGACAAAGGATTCAGTTTCCCTCAGTAATCCTCTGAGCACTCTGAAGTAAGTCTGTAAAATCTGGCTGGACTACAGGATGTCAAAAGCAAAGAATTTACATGAAAAATAGATGGCAGCAGAGAATTACAACTTCCACTCTGGAGCAGTAACCTGCAGGACAAACCTCCTGATTCTCCAGGAACTGTAGAAGCCCCAGGGCCAGTGGTTGCCCCGTGCCCTTCGGGGTCATCTGCTAGACCTGGTCCCTTTCCTATCACATCAGTTGTAGGAAAAAACTTCCAGATACAGCTTTACCTGATACACAGGGGACTGCTCTGACCCCCCCAGTCTCACACCATGTCTCTCTCCAGCAGAGAGCTCAGGGCTGAGGATGTCACTCAGCACGGGGACACCAAGATGTCTCCAAGGACAATGCCACCACCTCCTGACAGCCACAGACCAAGCAAGTAAAAATGGTCATCAAACTGACCCCCAGACTAGACCTCCGACAGGAAAGCAGCCAGCAAACCTGCTGAAGACCTTAAAAGGCTAAAATACACACCAGGAAAGTGGCTGTGAATGCTTTAAGAAATTAATAGGATCTCTGGAGCCACACAGATCTCTGGGCAGAGATAGAAGAGGAAAACAACAACAAAAATTATGAAGATCATTCACTGCATTGCTCATGCTCCAGAGAATCCACCATCCAAACCCCCTGAAGTGATAAGACTCAGAACTAAGAGCATGTGCTGCCTACCAGGGAATCTGAGACACCCAGCTTCAAATCAGAAAGTCAAACACCTGCATCTGGAAAAAATGTTCCTGGAATGCTCTTAACTCCACAGAGTGCAGTAGTGAGACCTTGTGTTTAGGTTAATAGTAATATTAATTCCAGCTCCCTAATATGAAACCCAGTAGCATCTGGTGACTGTGAAGGGAAAAATTAAAAAAAAAAAAATAGCCAAACCATATTTAAGAGTATTTAACTTCAAAAGCTCAACCAGCTTGTGACAACCACTGCCATGGGACAGTGAAAACCAAGACTTAAGAGAAACTTAAAAGAGAAGGTGAGAGTTGATATGAGCAGAATGGATCCTGAGAGCAGGTAATGCATCAAAAACCCAAACAAAACCCAAGCAAATAACTGGAACTTACAAGAAATAAAGAAACTTCCCATTTCAAAGTGAAAGCTGACCTCTTGCTAAAGAGTTTTAGAAAATCATTCCCTATAATCATTCAACCTGTAACTGCTGCAGGATCCTTCCATTTTCTCCCTGAGAGCTGATGTGGGTTCTGGCAGCACCACCAAGAGAACTTGGGGTCTCTGGGGGAGACTGAGGAGCTCTGGTTTCCAGCCCTGAGATGATTCACCACATCCTGACTTCTCCAATCCCTCCCACAGAGCAGCTCCTGAATTAAATACCCTCTGTGTAAGGTGCTGGTGGAGCCATTCTCAAAAAAGACAAAACAGCTGCCTGACTCCAGGTACTCCCCTGCTCATTGCCCTGTGAATTGTTACCCCTCAGAGCAGGAACCTCCCACTGGGCTTCTGTCTGCCTGAGAATTGTGTTTCTGGGGCTCTGAGACATTCTGAAAGGGCAGAGTTCTTCCCCTTGTCCTTTAGCTGCCCTCTGTGGAGGATACTCCTCCAACCTCAGAAGNCAAGAAGCATCCCATGAGGAGGAGAACCATCCCAGGGGGAGGAAGAACCATCCCATGGGCAGGAAGAACCATCCCAGGGGGAGGAAGAACCATCCCAGGGGGAGGAAGAACCATCCCAGGGGGAGCTTGTGTCAGGTCAACCCAGAGCCCCATCCACACCAGGAAATGGGACCTCTGGGATCACCATCAGGGGCTGTTTGGGCCTTGGAGTCCCTGCCCAGCCCAGAGCAGCCCCTGCTGCATGCAGCCACCCCCCACCCAACTCCCAAAATGTTTTTTTTTTTGCCTCCAGGTCAAGTCTCTTCCACAACAAGCTGCCCCCAGGGCACATGGCCAGCACCAGAGGAGCAGGACAAGCCCTGCCCAGATGAAACTGCTTCTCCAGCTCCTACTTTAAAGCAGTTCAGGAAGGTGACACTCAAGGACCCTTGTTCCTTGACCCACCAGAGCTCATTTTTATCTTGTCCTGCAGGACCTCCCTCCCTGCTCACCTCCATCTCCACTTCAGACCCAAGAAGACCCAGAAGTGTGACAGAGGGGACCCATCCCTGCCACCAGGGCCAGGGTGGGAGCAGGTGAACACCTACAGACCCACCCCATGCTCTGTGCTGCCCAGGAGAGCAGAGCCAAGAGGGTTGGTGGCCACTTGTCCTCCCACCACCCCCCGTTGCCTCCCTGGCATGGGGACCCTTACCAGCAGCAGCTTCTCCTCCCACTCCTTCTGGACCAGGGACTTCTCCGTGTTCTCTAGGAGGAAAGGATATTTGTGACACTGGATCCTCACCCTCCTTGGACATCCAACAGCAGAGGGAGGATGCTCAAAATGCTCCATGTCCTGGACTGGATATGGTGGGGACAACCACCCAAGAGACAAGGGCACTCCTGGTGGCAATTAGTGGCACCAAGGTGATTGAAGTCATCAGATCCCAGAGGCTGGAAAAGAGCTTGGAGATCATGGAGTCCAACCCTGACCCCCTCAGCACCCCCCCTGTCCCTCAGCACCCCCCTGTCCCTCAGCACCCCCCATGTCCCTCAGCACCCCCCCTGTCCCTCAGCACCACATCTCCAGGGGCTGAAACCCCTCCAGGGATGATGGGGACTCCAGCCCTGCCCTGGGCAGCCTGGGCCAGGCCCTGACAACCCTTTCCAGGCATTGAGAAATTGTTCCCCAGCTCCAACCTCAACCTCCCCTGGCACAACTTGAGGCCCTTCCTCTTGTCCCATCCCTTGTTCCTGGGGAGCAGAGCCCGACCCCCCCTGGCTCCAACCTCCTCTCAGGGGGTTGCAGAGAGCCAGAAGGTCTCCCCTCAGCCTCCTCTGCTCCAGGATCAACACCCCCAGGGCCCTCAGCTGCTCCTGGGCAGAATTCTGCTTCTCAAACCAGGACTCATCTCTCCCTCATTCAGCTCCAACCTCCGGAGGGTCCCTGGCCAGGAGCCCACCTTACTCTTGGGACCCCCCCAGTTGGCTCTGGAGAAGGTTGACAGCCAGGCAGAGGGTTTCTCCTGAGCTGAATCCCCTTCCTACCTTCCAGGTGCTCCACCAGGAGAGGAAGCCTCTTGCTCCAGAGATGCTGCAGCGCGGGGTGGACGCTGCCCCGCAGGACGTGGAGGAGGCGCAGGGCGGCCGCTCCCCGGCACTCCCCCAGGTAGGGCTGGGAAGAGACAACCTGGGAGAGGAAAGAACCCATCAGCAGGCTGGGGGTCAGAAAATGGGACACAAAACTCAGGGGAACGTGGGACATGGAGGGGACTGAAGGCCACAACCTAAGGAGAGCACAGCTCCCACCTCTCTGCACACCCCGGGTGAAGAGGATCCAACTCCAGCCTCTCCAGGGATGGGGAACAACTTCCCAAAGCTCCCTAAGAACAGCTGGAGGTCTGCAACACCCCAGGAACATGGCTCTGGGGGGGAAGTGGGGGCCTGAGCTCTCCCAACCCACATGGGGATGATGAGCATGGACCCTCCTGAGCATGGCCCATGGAGCCACGAGTCTGAGGAGGAGCAGCTCTGCCAGGAGCAGGGGGGTGGAAGGGGGTGGTGACCCTGACTGTTTGCTGGGGTGGGTTTCTCTTAGTCCATCTGGGATGGAGGAGGGAAGGGGCTTTCTTTGGAGGTGTGGGCCAGCAGAGGGAGGGGGAGCATTGCCACCAGGCCAACTCACCAGCAGTCTGCTCGTCAGGGCGTAGGGTGAGGGGAGATTTGCTGAAAACATAAAAAATAAAGGGGGGGGAAAAAAAAGGGTGAGAGAAGAGCTGCCAGCATGCAGAGCACCCCCTGCCTGGGGTGCAGAGAAGCCCTGAGCTCAGCCAGCACCCCCAGCTCCTGGCACCCACCATTGAGGTCGTAGCGGAGCAGGGATGAGGTCTCTCCTTCCTCTTGCTTCTTCATGGCCAAGTACATGAGGCTCTTGCAGAGAGGGGTCAGGGCATTGGTGAAGTGCATGGGGGTGACAAACTCCAGGAGGTATGGCCACAGGACCTGCCAGGAATCCCAGAATGTTCAGGTTGGAGGAGACCCCCAAGCTCATCAGCCCAACCTTTGGCCAACACCACCAGCTCACTGCTGACCCGTGGCCTTCAGGACCAGCTCAAAGGGCTTTTAAATGCCCCCAGGGATGTGACTCCACCACTGTCCTGGGCCATCCCAAGGCCTCACAGCCCTCTCAGGGAAAAAAATGAGGTGGGGAGCACCTAAGAGCTCAGGGATGGAGACCCTGCACTGGAGCATGAGACCAAGAGGGAGAAGATCCCAGCTCAAAGGGCCCTGGCTGAGGGGGAGCACCAGGGAGCCCCAGACTGGGTTGGGTTGGAAGGGACCTGAAATCCCCCCCAGTGCCCCCCCTGCCATGGTCAGGGACCCCTCCCCCAGCCCAGGGGGCTCCCAGCCCCATCCAACCTTCAACACTGCCAGGGATGGGGCAGCCACAGCTTCTGGGGGAAACCAGGGGCTCAGCACCCTCACACCAAAGAATTTCTCCCCAGTGTCCAGCCTCAGTCTCCCCATTAACAGGTGGTTGGGGCAGGGCATCTCTGGGGGTTTCGAGTCAGGAGGGGGACATGGACTTCATAAGCAACTTTTCACCAGCCCTGAGTTCCTTTTTGTCTTTCCTGGTGTTCCTCATCTACTCGGTGATGCTCTGTGAGAACTCAGACTCTCAGTAGCTTCAGTCCAGGGGGCACCAGGAGCCACCGTGCTGGGGAATGGAGCTGGGGATCAGCCCCTTGGTCTTCTCTCTGCCCCTCAGGTGTCAGACACGCTGCTGGACTGCCGCAAGCACCTCACCTGGGTGGTGGCCGTGCTGCAGGAGGTGGCTGCAGCCGGGGCACAGATGATTGCTCCCCTGGCAGAGAACGAGGGGCTGCAGGTGGTGAAGCTGGAGGACTTGGCCTTCAAAGTCAGCGAGCAGGTGGGGACCCCTCTCCTCCCCCACCCCACCTTCCTGATGCAGGGGGGGAAAGCCACAGCTCGTCCCACTCCAGCCCTGCAGACCTGCCCAGGAGCTGCTCCAGGTGGGACAACCATGCAGAAGGTCCTGGGAATGCGGCCAGGGAATGCCCAAATGCAGAGAGCTTTGTGATCCTCTGCTCCAGCCTGTGGCACGCTGTGGGGAGGGGCTGGAACAGGGGCTGGGGGCCCAGGCTGGGGCCACCTCCCACATTCTCCCTGTCTGTGGCAGATCTATGGCACCCAGGGCATCAGCCCCTACGAGTGTCTGCGCCAGTCCTGCAGCATCCTCATCGCCACCATGAACAAGATGGCCACGGCCATGCAGGAGGGGGAGTACGACGCCGACAGACCTCAGACCAAGGTAGGACCTCAGCATCCCAGCTGCTCCCTCATCCCCTGCAGCCTCCTGCAGAGGGCTGGGGAGGTGCAGCAGTTGCCTGTGGGATGGACAGCTGTCCCCTTTTGCCATCTGGTCCCTCCTGGAATTCTTCTAAAACCACTCGTTTTGTCTCGTGCTCCTCCCGCTGCAGCCCACCCCCCCGGCCGAGCTGCGGGCAGCAGCTCTTCGGGCAGAGATCACTGATGCTGAGGGGCTGGGGCTGAAGCTGGAGGACAGGGAGACGGTCATCAAAGAGCTGAAGAAGTCCCTCAAGATCAAGGTGAGCTGTTCTTCTGTCCATGTCCCCCTGCTTGGCTGGTTGGTGACGAGCTGTTTGCTGCTGTACGGTCCCACTGGTGCTCCAGGTGACTTGTTTCCTGTGGAGCTGGTGGTCCTGAGCCCCAGCTGGATTTCCTCCTGCAAAAACTTTCCCCAGCGATGAGGAGGGTGCTGGCTGCCTGATGCCTCCTGTCCTTACTCCCCTGATGCTCTGGGACGGGGAGCCTTGGCCACGGGGGATGCGTCCCAGCACCAACCACACCTCGTGGAGTTGGGACTCCAGGGCCAGCTCCCAGCAGGCGTTGCACAGAGCTTGTCCTGGTGCCCACCACCCCTCCCCAGGGCTCTGGGGTTCCCTGATTTTCTTCCCTGCCTCTTCTCCAGGGTGAGGAGCTCAGCGAAGCCAACGTGCGGCTCAGCCTGCTGGAGAAGAAGCTGGACAGTGCCTCCAGGGACGCCGACGACCGCGTGGAGAAGATACAGACAAAGCTGGATGAGACCCAGACACTGCTGAAAAAGAAAGAGAAGTAAGTGAGAGGTGGGCAGCAGGCCGGGGCTGGTTCCTGGAGGGAATGTTGGTGGATAAACCTTTCCTGCTGTGCTGCAGCCTGGGGAAGAGGCTGGGGGGACTCCAGCCGCTGGCTCTGTGCTTGAGGCACTGCAGGAGGATGCAGGGCAAGGCCCAAGTCCTGGACTTCTCCCCTCTTTCCTTCGGGGGGAGCATCTCTAGCTACAGCCACCCCTCTGTGTGCTCTTCCCAGGGAGTTCGAGGAGACCATGGATGCTCTCCAGGCAGACATTGACCAGCTGGAGTCGGAGAAGGTGGAGCTGAAGCAGCGCCTGAACAACCAGTCCAAGCGAACCATCGAGGGCCTGCGGGGCTCCCCAGCCTCTGGGGTGGCCTCCATCGTGTCTGGCATTGCTGGAGGTGTGTGTGTGCCCACCCCCGGGAGCTCCAGTGCTGCTGCAGCTGCTGCAGGGGGGTTGCAGGCTGGGAAGGGACCCTGGGGCCTCCTCCTGACAGAGCCCAGCAGCATCTCTGGGATGTCCCTCCTCTGGAGGATGTGTCCTACAAGAAGTGCCTGGAAGTGCCACGTTGTCTGGGGGCCAGGCAGGGCTGGGGGGTGGGAACGGGTCTGCAGGAGCTCTGGCTGAGGGACAGGGGGTGGCAGAGCTCTGGTGTTCCTGGGGACTGTGTGCAGGGGCTGTGGAGCACCCAGCCCACTGGCCCTGGTCTGACAGTGACCCCGTGGGTCCAGCTCCCTGATCCTGCTGGTGACATCCAGCTTGGCTGGATCCAGCAGCTCCTGGTCCTCATGGAGCTGCCACCTCTCCCTGGTCACTGTGGCCAGGAGCTCTGGCCCTTGGGGACAGTGACAGTGTGTCCTCAGTCCCCAGCAGAACGTGCACCACCTGCTCTCCAGCACTGCCCTCCAGAGGTGGCATGGGGAGCACAGCTGGGGGTCCCAGCTCCTGGGGGTGCCCATAGGGTCTGGGGGAGCCCCTCCCAACCCCCAGCACAGGGAGCTGGGCAGGACAGAGCACCCAGAGCTGGCCAGAGTGGGCCATGGTGAGGGGTGGCTGCTGGAGGAGCTATGCTGGGGGGTCCATGTCCCTCCCATGTGCTGTCGGGGCTCTCCAGGTCCTGGCTGGGTCCCACAGCAGCCACTCGGGGACCCCATGGGGCTGCTGGGACCCCCAGAGGGACACAGGACACAGTTGGTGGTGACCAGAACTCCTCTGGCCACCCCTCCTCCTCTCAGGGTGACCCTGGGCTTTAATTCTGCTTCTCCTTATCTTTCCTCTGGCTCCTCCCTGCCCGCAGAGGAACAGCAGCGAGGTACCTGCACCCTGCATGCCCCCCACCCTGCAGTGCATGCCCGGGGGGGACAAGGATGAGGCTCAGTCTGGGAGCAGGGGGAGGAAGGGGTCGGGTCCTGCTGGGGGCAGTGCTTGGCTCCCCCCCCAGGGACAGGCACTGGGGGTCTGCATGGAACCGTGTCCCGGGAATGGCACCGGCAGCGCCCGGTACCAGGAGCCAGGAGGGGGCTGCTGGGGTCTCTCCCTCTCCATGGGTGCAGGGTGGGGGGTGGGCTCCAGGGCTGTGTGGCCAGGCTCTGCTGCCCCCCAGGTCCCCTTGCTGGGCCTGGCCCTGTGTCCCCCTGCCAGGGTCACCAGTGCCATTTGTCCCCCGCAGGTGCTGGTGCTGGGCAGGTGGCAGGAGGTGGCTCGGGGCCCGTCCAGGTGAAGGACTCTCCTCTTCTCCTCCAGCAAATCGATGCCCTGCAGCTTTCCATCAAGCACCTCAAGAACGAGAACAATCGGCTCAAGGTGGGGGGCCAGGAGGGTCCTTGCCCTGTGGGGAGGGTCCCTGGGAGCCCCGGGCTGGGACATGCCATAGGGCAGGAGGGGTGAGGTCCCTGTGGTTGGGGGCCTGGCTGTGCTCTGGGGCTCAGAGCTGGGGATGAGTTTTGTCTCTGCTGGGGAAGGGGCTTCAGGTCCAGGGGAGGGGGCTGAGCCCTTGGTGTCAGCACAGGGTCAGAGCTGGGGGTGCTGGTGCCACCACAGCCCAGCCTCGGGTCCCCCCAGCCCCGGTACCCCAACTCAACTCCTCCCAAACCATCTCCCTGCCCTGATGATCTTCTCCCTCTGTCCCCAGGGAGAGCAGATGAAGCTGGAGCTGGCCAGCCTGACACCCCTGCGGGTGCCCAAGATCTCCCTCCCCAAGGAGAAGCAGGGGGAGGGTCTGGCCACCCAGGCTCTGTACCGCAGGAGCAGCCAGCTCCTGGAGACCCTCTACCAGCTCAGCGCCAACACCAAGGTCCTCAACATGAAAGGCACCAAGTCCAGTAGGTCCTACACAAACCTGGGGAGCAAGGGGGGTCACGGGCAGCTTGTGAGTGACCTCAACATCTTCCCTCTGCCCTGGGGAGGCACCAGCACCTCCTGGAAGCATGGAGTAGGATCACAGGATGGGCTGGGTGGGAAAAGCCCTTTAGGATCCTGGAGTCCAAAGTGCCCAGGCCCCCCCCAGCCCCTGTCCCTCAGCACCACATCTCCAGGCTCTGAAACCCCTCCAGGGATGATGGGGACTCCAGCCCTGCCCTGGGCAGCCTGGGCCAGGCCCTGACAACCCTTTCCAGGCATTGAGAAATTGTTCCCCAGCTCCAACCTAAAGGACCCCCAGGGCCCTCACAAGTTCTCCAGCCCCTTCCCCAGCTCCACTCCCTTCTCTGGACACACTCCAGCCCTCAATCTCCTCCTTCTGCCCCCAGACTGACCCCGGGATTGGGGGTGCAGCCTCAGCAGTGCCCAGCACAGGGGATGCTCCCTGCCCTGCTGCCCACCCCAGCCAGGGTGCCTGTGGCCACCTTGGCCACCTGGGCACAGGCTGGCCCCGTGCTGGGGGCAGTGAGCACCACCCCACATCTCTGACCCCGTTTTCCCGCAGCGAGGAGCTCCTCTGCACGGCTGCTGGAGCAGACAGCCCGGCTCTGCGCCCTCAAATCCACCATCGACACCCTGCGGGTACGGGGGTCCCCCCAGCCTGGGGAGGGGGCAATGAACGGGCACCCGGGGGGTGAGGGGCTGCCCCCATCCCTGGCCAAACCAGAGCTGGGCCTGATCCCTCTGCCTTGTCCCTGGGGATGGGGGGGATGACTTTGGGGGGCAGTGAGGGACTCTAGGGGGCCATGAGGGGCTGTGGGGGCCATGGGGGGGCTCTGTGGAGTTCTGGGGGTAACCTTGTCACACCCGTGTGTCCCCCAGGATGAGACGATGCGGGCCATGGTCCAGCAGCAGCCGGGTGCTGGTGTCCCCACAGACTTTGGCGTCTTCCCCTCCTCCTCCTTCCTGAAGGTGAGACCCCTGCCCCTTGGGGGGTCCCGAGCTGGGGGGTCCTGGGCCGTGGGGGGTCCAGCTCTATTCCCTTGGCTCTGGTGTGGTGCTGGGGGCCCAGGACCCTGGGTGGCTATCACGGGGGCCCTTTGGGGCCATCCCCTGCTACCGGTGGGTGGGGAGGGGTCACTGCCCGCTGTCCCCCCCCTAACGGCGCTGTGCCCCCCAGGCCAAGCGGGAGCAGGAGGAGGGAATGTCGTGCTACGGGCGGGTGAGCTTCCCCTGCGCCCCGGGGCACAGCCAGGCCCACCGCCTGCTGCTCACCCGCC
>JAAWXA010000204.1:0-62356 GCA_038090715.1 Florisuga fusca
TTTTGGAGCAGCAGGAGAGAAATAGGGAATTTGTTAGCACGAGCATTTGACAGGATTTTATAACACGGCCTCTGCAAGCACTATAGGACAGGATGAAGTACCAGTAGGAAAAAAGGTGCTAATATTTTTTTGTCTCCATTTTGAGGTTTCTGTCTGCTTCCAATGGCCGCAGGATGCAAGTTCTGCTTTTGTCTCATTTCCCAAGAGCCTAAAGCCATTGGATGGAATGGAGGCATTCCTGATTTACCAGTGTAACATACCAGACCTGCATCCAGCACAGTTGGTACCTGACCGGGGTTATTTGTAGAATGTGACCTGCTGCTGTTTTCAGTCAAGCTGCAGTATGTCAGGGTAGTGTTAAAAAACCCCTTGCATTCTCCCTGACTGTTGTTTTGCTCCCTTCTTTTTTTTCACTAAACAGGCCAGTATGTTAGAGCTTCATTGTCTTTCAAGGAGCTGCCATCAGAGGCAGCCTGATATGTGAAGAGAAAATAACTCAACTTTTTATAGTTGTACTGTCTAGAATCTGTATAACTGCTCTAGAACAGTCTGTTGATTATTTTTGTCTCATTTCTTTAGGGTATGGGTGGATTCACTGAGACAAATGGAGAAGCATTTCACAACGTGAACTTCTGTGTGGCTAAAACAAACTCTTACAAGGCAGCTTGCGCCTTTTGTCTTCCTTTAATCTGAAAAATCAGGGTACTGTATCCTCAACTGAGGGTTCCCATAACTCTTTAGAAAACTCATTTGTTTATTCCAAGAAAGAGAGCTTGTACATTCTCACCTTTCTTCACCTTCAGTCTCAAACAGTTTTCTTTAATACAGCAGCCTCACTTATAATCTCTCAGGTTTTAACCTCAAAAAAAAAAAACAAAACCCAACCAAACAAACAAAAAAAACAAAACAAAAAAACCCCAACAAACCAAAAAACCTTCTTCTCTTAGAACTCCTGAACTTTTGGATATGTATATGTGGTCACTTTGTTTAGAGGCAGATTTATGGTGCCTTAATGCTACACAAACATCTTGAATCATAAAAAGTTCTGTGGACTATGTAGGAAATTGGTGGTTGATTTCTGATACGTGAAGCTTCTTGAAGAATTTTTGCATCACACTGTGCCTTGTGGTTATCCATGCCAACATTAATGTGCTGGTTTTGTTGTTTATCTTAACGATTAGGTCCTGTCTGATGCCTGAGATGACTCTTGCTAGCTCCTGCCTGCTGTATTATGTCTTTTTGTGTGTGTGCTTTCATTGCTTCTTTTTTGTTCATACTATCTAGTAGCTGGAATTGCTTTAAATTGCAGTCGCTTAGCCTGGAGAAAACTCTGGGGATACCTAAGAGATAATGGTTGTAAACTAAAAGAGGGTAGTTTTAGACTAGATAAAAAGCAGAAATTTTTTACTGTGAAGGTGGTGAAACCCTGGCCCAGGTTGTCCGGAGAAGCTGTGGCTGTGCCATCCCTAGAAACATCCATGGTCAGTTTGGGCTGGGCTCTGAGCAACCTGATGTATCTGAAGATGTTCCTGCTCACTGTAGGGAGTTGGAATAGATGACCTTTAAAGGTCCCTTCCAACCCAAATAATTCTATTATAGGGGTAGAATTCTTACCTCAAAGTGTGTGGGAACTGAGGGAGAGGAGAGTGGTTTCAGTGGGATTGTACACGGGAACAGTCATTGTGGTGTCAGCTACTTGGATGGAGAAAGCCAGTGCAGTCCTCCTGAGTACCATGTGAACAGCCTAACCGTAAGGAAAATATTGCACTATTTCTCTGCTTCCCTCCAGCATTTAGTGATCAGCATGTAGAATCAGACCTTTCCCACAGGACGTGTGTCCCAGGCAAAGTGTTTATGCTGAGCCCGCTGCTTCTGGCTTCTCTGTACAGCAGCGTGGCTTGTATCTGGTCAGAGCTTGTGTGATGAGG
The DNA here is from genome assembly GCA_038090715.1 of Florisuga fusca. NCBI lineage: Eukaryota > Metazoa > Chordata > Aves > Apodiformes > Trochilidae > Florisuga > Florisuga fusca. The sequence continues at coordinate 1,929 of JAAWXA010000204.1, forward strand.
GACCTTGCTGCTGTCCTGAGCCTCCAGGGAAGTGTAGTCATGTAAGGGGAATTGAGCTCAAGGAGCTGTGCCTTCAGCTGCTGAGCTTATGTTTGAGCAGAGTACCAGTCTATTGGGCAAGAAAGACTGCATCTGTTTCTCTGCTTTTACTCTCTGATGTCTGACCTCTTTCTCTTTAAAGGCAAATCTTCCACCTGCCAGCCCAGCCTCTGTGCTTCTGCAGTGGTTACAGGAGCAACAGATGTACAAACCCTGAACATACTGCTCCTGTGCTGCCCACACCACATCATGCTTGAGAGATGAGTAGCAGCTCAGGGTATAACAAAACATATTGGGATTGCTTCACCAAAGCAGTGGGACACCACAGAGCCACAGGCTCACAGCTCATTCACTGATGGAGCTATCTTTGCTGCTGAAGCAGACGTGGACCAGGAGAACTGCCACAGCTGTTTTGGTGGGTTTTGTTGTTGTTTTTTTTTTTTCTCTCTGGCCATATTCCTTCCTTTGCCATTTTCTTGTGTTCATTCAGTCAGATCGCTGAAGGTCTTTCTTCATCAGTTGTGCTATCCAGTTGCACCCCCACAGTGATGCTGCAGGATTCCGTTTGTTTACTGAGGTCCTGACATGAAAAGTCTTTTTAGCTGACATTATCATTTGTGATATTCTGGATTTCCATGTTAATGCACTGTGCAGGCATGGGAAGAGCCTGGCAGAGAGCCATCCAGGGAGCTGGCTGGGGCGTTGTTCCTGGCACTGCAATGCCTTGCATGCCCTGGGGTCTTAGATGGATGAGGAATGCAAGATGTCCAAGCGCCCAAGGAAAGCTGGTAGTCCCCTTTTGGTGGTCTATCATGGTTATTCCAAGCTGCCGCTTGAATTAGAAAAAAAACAGTCAGACATGCTGGAGCTTTCAAAGAGGAAATAACGTGGGGTGCGGTTGGCATCCTTAATGTGGGGGTTTCAGGTACAGAGAGGGGGCTGCAAAACATGTTCCAGATAGAAAGCCATGATTAGTTCCCAGTAGTTGTGACACAGAAATTAAGTTCAGGGCTGACGTAAACTGAACTGATAAGGGACTTCAGATCAGCTCGTTAAAGATTGGCCTTTGAGAATACATAGGACTCCCTCGCTGTCGCACTAGCAGAACATCTGTTACTTTCTCGTTGAAAATGACTATAGAAAATGTCAACTAGTGGCAAATTTTGGTTTTCTAGCATGTTACACATGAGTGAACTTCAATGACATCTGCCAAGATCCTGACTCACCACATCAGCAGCAAGACATACTTTGCTCTCTGACTGGTGGAACATGGGACTTGTTACAGGTAACTTCATCAAACATCCCCCTACATTTAAAATTGTTATTTTCTCTGCTCATCGGTGTCTGAATGAGCTCATTAGAACAGCTGTGCTGGAGCTCATGTTTTGCATTCCTGGGATATCTTTTCCTGAAAAATTCACTTACAATCTCATTAGACACGTGTAATACCTGAGCCATTTTGGTACTGATGTTTTTGGGTGAAGTTGTACTGCTGCAGCTTCATTTAAGAGTGCTGTGGTGTGTCCTAATTTAAAGTCTGCGAGGAAAAACAAAACCACTGTCAGCTGGATGAGCCGCCCAGCGAGGTGCTCACATAAACCTTCTGTGGGCAGAAAGCAGTGGGGAGGGCAAGGATACGTGGAATCTTTGGTCTGTTGTACTCTAAAGCTTTGGAATTTAGTGCACTGTCTTTGGTTAGTAGATGTTTTTTACTGGAGAACTAGTTTTCATCCGGAGGCTTACTCTACAGTGACAGACCATGTTGGTGTGGATATGGGCCATGAAGTCCATTTCCTACAGCAGCTCTGGGATTACATTTGCCTTGCCACATATGTTCTAAGCTGCACTGGGGCAAGGTGTAAGACCATCACACTTTTGCAAATGGCACTGGGAAACAGAGCTGTGGATGCTACCAAACATCTGAGAGAAAGGTGAATCCTTTGTCATGACAGCTATGACGTTCGTCCAAAGGATTCTCTCATTCTCACAGCATTACTGGTGCCCTGAGTTCCTTTAGTCCTTGCACATTTAGAAGGTGAAGTACTTGGGCTGTTGTAATTGAAATACAGATCTAAAGCAGTGTTCAAACATCATGATGTTTGAAGAAAAAAACAGATAAAAGGAGCTGAAAAATCAAGGTGCTGTAAAAGTTTCTCCAAGGATCAGTTACACTGGCATAGAAGAGGAGGAGGGAGAAAATTCCGAGTGACTTTTTCATAAGGGCTGGATGTGTCAGGGCAAGGAATATAAAGTGGCATCAACAAAAGTTGTTTAGAAAGAAAATGGAGCAAAAGCCACTGTAAGCTGGATTTTCTCACCGCTTTACCGCTTTTTTTTCTTCCTTTCTTTAAAAAAAACACACAAAAAACTTGAGAATCTTTAGTTGACTGTAGTTCAAGAATGTTTAGTTCCCATAAAGATTGTTGCATGAGTGTTCGTTCACCCTCGTATCTAGAGCTGTGCTTTAGAACAGTTACACACAGGTTTAAAATAAGTCTTTTTGTCATTTTGCCCCTAAATGTGAAAGAGCTGTCTCAGTTATGAAATTCATACTGCAGTGACTGTTGGAATTTTTTACATTCGCTCAGATAGGAGAATAGGGAAATATGAGGAATTCCAGACAGTGCAGTGGTTCGCTAATCCTGGGATCTTTCCTCCTGTCACAAGTCAACCGGCTTTAGCTTTTACTGTTGCTTCTTCATGCCATATTTGTGGTTGTTTTGTTTTTTTTATTTTTTTTAATAGTCATATATATAGATAAAATAAAATAAATAGACCTGAAAAAACCTAAAACAGAATAGATGGATGTGTCATAAGTAAGTAGTGGTGAGTTTTCTCAAGAGCAAGTACAAGTTTTTCCACATGTATTTTGAAGAAATTGAGTTGTATGATGAAAGACAGCTTTCAATTCAGAAAATACTTTCAGAGTGTTTAGTTTAATCCAGACATGTGACAAGCTGAAGGAAGATTATGCAGTGACCAATATCCTTGCAGGACTGCTGGAATCAAAGAAGGTCTGCAGCATGACTTTGAACATGCTGCCTCGACCCCATCAGCTTTGATTTCCCTTCTGACCTTGGGTATATTTTGTGTGTTTAGGCTGTGTATTTATTGTAAGTCAGATTCTTTGAAGTCCTTGTATGCAGTGTGAAACAATTTTAATTAAATCTGCCTGGGTGAGGGGCTTCTCTCATTTAGGAGACATTTATGACAAGCAGATTTTTAAATTTTTTTTCCCCCAGGGCTGATGATTTTTAATTGGAGCTCATTTCTNTTTGAAGGTGGTGAAACCCTGGCCCAGGTTGTCCGGAGAAGCTGTGGCTGTGCCATCCCTAGAAACATCCATGGTCAGTTTGGGCTGGGCTCTGAGCAACCTGATGTATCTGAAGATGTTCCTGCTCACTGTAGGGAGTTGGACTAGATGACCTTTAAAGGTCCCTTCCAACCCAAATAATTCTATTATAGGGGTAGAATTCTTACCTCAAAGTGTGTGGGAACTGAGGGAGAGGAGAGTGGTTTCAGTGGGATTGTACACGGGAACAGTCATTGTGGTGTCAGCTACTTGGATGGTGAAAGCCAGTGCAGTCCTCCTGAGTACCATGTGAACAGCCTAACCGTAAGGAAAATATTACACTATTTCTCTGCTTCCCTCCAGCATTTAGTGATCAGCATGTAGAATCAGACCTTTCCCACAGGAGGTGTGTCCCAAGCAAAGTGTTTATGCTGAGCCCGCTGCTTCTTGCTTCTCTGTACAGCAGCGTGGCTTGTATCTGGTCAGAGCTTGTGTGATGAGGGACCTTGCTGCTGTCCTCATTCACTGATGGAGCTATCTTTGCTGCTGAAGCAGACGTGGACCAGGAGAACTGCCACAGCTGTTTTGGTGGGTTGTGTTGTTGTTTTTTTTTTTCTCTCTGGCCATATTCCTTCCTTTGCCATTTTCTTGTGTTCATTCAGTCAGATCGCTGAAGGTCTTTCTTCATCAGTTGTGCTATCCAGTTGCACCCCCACAGTGATGCTGCAGGATTCCGTTTGTTTACTGAGGTCCTGACATGAAAAGTCTTTTTAGCTGACATTATCATTTGTGATATTCTGGATTTCCATGTTAATGCACTGTGCAGGCATGGGAAGAGCCTGGCAGAGAGCCATCCAGGGAGCTGGCTGGGGCGTTGTTCCTGGCACTGCAATGCCTTGCATGCCCTGGGGTCTTAGATGGATGAGGAATGCAAGATGTCCAAGCGCCCAAGGAAAGCTGGCAGTCCCCTTTTGGTGGTCTATCATGGTTATTCCAAGCTGCCGCTTGAATTAGAAAAAAAACAGTCAGACATGCTGGAGCTTTCAAAGAGGAAATAACGTGGGGTGCGGTTGGCATCCTTAATGTGGGGGTTTCAGGTACAGAGAGGGGGCTGCAAAACATGTTCCAGATAGAAAGCCATGATTAGTTCCCAGTAGTTGTGACACAGAAATTAAGTTCAGGGCTGACGTAAACTGAACTGATAAGGGACTTCAGATCAGCTCGTTAAAGATTGGCCTTTGAGAATACATAGGACTCCCTCGCTGTCGCACTAGCAGAACATCTGTTACTTTCTCGTTGAAAATGACTATAGAAAATGTCAACTAGTGGCAAATTTTGGTTTTCTAGCATGTTACACATGAGTGAACTTCAATGACATCTGCCAAGATCCTGACTCACCACATCAGCAGCAAGACATACTTTGCTCTCTGACTGGTGGAACATGGGACTTGTTACAGGTAACTTCATCAAACATCCCCCTACATTTAAAATTGTTATTTTCTCTGCTCATCGGTGTCTGAATGAGCTCATTAGAACAGCTGTGCTGGAGCTCATGTTTTGCATTCCTGGGATATCTTTTCCTGAAAAATTCACTTACAATCTCATTAGACACGTGTAATACCTGAGCCATTTTGGTACTGATGTTTTTGGGTGAAGTTGTACTGCTGCAGCTTCATTTAAGAGTGCTGTGGTGTGTCCTAATTTAAAGTCTGCGAGGAAAAACAAAACCACTGTCAGCTGGATGAGCCGCCCAGCGAGGTGCTCACATAAACCTTCTGTGGGCAGAAAGCAGTGGGGAGGGCAAGGATACGTGGAATCTTTGGTCTGTTGTACTCTAAAGCTTTGGAATTTAGTGCACTGTCTTTGGTTAGTAGATGTTTTTTACTGGAGAACTAGTTTTCATCCGGAGGCTTACTCTACAGTGACAGACCATGTTGGTGTGGATATGGGCCATGAAGTCCATTTCCTACAGCAGCTCTGGGATTACATTTGCCTTGCCACATATGTTCTAAGCTGCACTGGGGCAAGGTGTAAGACCATCACACTTTTGCAAATGGCACTGGGAAACAGAGCTGTGGATGCTACCAAACAATCAGGATAAATACTCCTTTAAGGTTTCAAACTATGACAAGCTCTATGTTGGTGCTTGATGCATCATCACATTAGAATCTGCTCCAAACCCACAAAATGCTCCAGAGAATTCCCTCTTTCAGCATTTTGACATTGGTACTAGCACCAACAATGCATGCAAACAACTGGGTAGCAATCAATGGGATTCCAGTTCTCATTGTCAAAGTCTGAATGATTATGGAGCCACTTTTCTGCTCTGGAATATGTCTGATGACAGACATTTTTCTTCCACTTCTGGGAAAAAAGTGCTTTCCTTGTCTGGTTAATTTTTAAAAGTTGTCACCACATGCTTTGTGAGCTATCAGCGGGGTTATATTTGTGGAGTATTTAAGGCCTGTCTCTTATACAAAAGCCTTGAATGCTCATTGATAATCATCAACATATTTAACCTTTGAAGTTCTCAAGTGTAACAAGTCCAGACAGTTCTCCAGAGCACTGCAGAAGCAGCAACTGGGGGTGGTTGTGCTATTTTGGAACTGAAGCTTTTCTTTTTATCAGTCTCTTTTTCTTCCTTTTATGTGCTTTAAGATTTGCTGCAGGGTAACCTGTTGACTGCCAAATACATGACTGGCCAAGTCATGTGGTCTTTGAAAACACTGCAGCCATTCTTGGAATGTCTGCAAATGGTATGGAATTAATAAAAAGGGGCTAGGTATGTGCACATTTAAAACACATCTTTGCCAACACCAGTGCATTCCTATAGGCAAAGTGTGTGCTCTTACTTTTTGAAGTACAAACTCTAAATGTAAATATGAGTAAGGGGCTCTATTTCTTACATTTTTCTACCTTGCTTTGTTATTATGACTAAGGAACTGTGGGTCCTTGCCTGCCAAATAAATGTAAATGTTGCCTGCTTTCCAGTACAGTAGAATGTAACAGTAGAATGTGTTACATCCCCTGGGGTAAAAGTCCAGTTATGAGTTTTGAGTATTTATGAGCAGTTTCCTAGATTTAGTAGAATTTCCCCTTTCAGTACGAAGAATTTTATTCTGCTTCATCAAACTAGGAGTCAGTTTGTAAGGATTTATTTACAACATTTTCAGTAATCATAACTTTCTACTGAAACATCTGGAATGTCCTATAGCAAAATCCTACAGCAAACAACTGTTTACTATGGGTACCCAAAATTATAAAGCTTATAATATTCTTGTGAACTAAAATACAGCTATCCCAAGAATAAAGCATCCTGTGCTTCACGACAAAGTGAAATTTCAATCCCATTTACTCTTTTCTGCAATAATTGGCAAGCTATTGAGAAAAGCTCTATTGTCTACTAAAAGTAGGTGTTGTGAATAAATCACACATGGTATTTTCAGGCTGTGTGTGGAATTCAGTGTCACTGGGTCAGACCTGCAGACTTTACTCAGACTATAGTGTCTGTAGATTCACAAATGAGGTTGTTGCTTTTTGTTTTACTAAAAGGATCACTGTATTTTGGCAGAAAAATGGTTTTTCTTCTCAAGATGCCTCTATATACTGCGGGATGCTTAACCATTTCTGTAATAGAAATAGAAATAGTTAAGTTTCTGGTGCATGCATGGTCATCTGGAAGTGCTGTGGTGCAGAGAACCAGAGGGACAGAATGTGTGTATCTGCACATCCCTTCAAAGGGAGGACCTGAAGAGTGACAATTGTACTGCTTGAGATTGACCTTTTTGTATGGGGCTGCTGCATTTCAAACTGAGCAAATCTGAAAAGAGGGGGAAAAAAAAAAAAAAAAAAGCTTTAGGATACAAGACCTAGAGCCCAAGGCTCTAGTCTCTAGGCTTTGTTCTCAGCTCTACCAGGAGTCTCCAGGGCTGCTTTTTTTAGATAAATACCAATGCTGCTCAGTGCCCCAGTTTCCCTACATGTAAAGCCAAGAGAAAGATTTGCAAAAAATTAACTAGTATTTGTAAAGGGTTTGGATGGCAGGGAGTGAAAAAGAAGCATGAAAACACAAGGAGAAGGGCTCTGTATTACAGTGGCTTTTACACTTCTTCTGACAAAGAGGTTTTTGCTATTTCTTCAACAAGCAAATGGAAAGGGTGCTGCCTTTGTTTGTCACGAAGCTAAGCCGGCAATATTGCTTCATCAGAACTAATGATCTTTAATGTCCTTTTGACTTATGTATTGCCTTATTATTTGATTCTTCTTCTAAATAAAGATCCAGATGTGGCTAGGGTGGTGCATACATCTTGACCAATCACCTGCACCATCATTCCCTCAAAGTGAGGATGGGTAAAACCACCTTCTGTTGGCAGGACCCCAGTCATGTGTTGGGGCCTGGCTGGACTCCCAACTCCTAGTTTTCAGGCTTCTGCAATTTTAAAGTAGACTCTCAGTATAGTATAGGATGTTGTTATGGAGATTCGTTTTTATTTTAATTACTTTGAAGGGACATAATGGAAAACAAAAATCCAGTTTTGTTTTGCTGGAGGTCAACATTGTTGTAGCTGCTGTCAGTGGGAGATGGATCCCTCTTTGGAGTCTGCCTTGGACCAGCAGAAAGCTCAGGCTTCTGGCTCTCCCCTAAGTGCCTCCTGGGTGGAGTTTTTTGGGTTCCTGTAACTTTCTGGTGGTTAGTTCGTACACACTGTACTAACACACAGCAGGGGCCGGAGGAGTGCTCTGAGGTCCTGGCTGGGGAAGACATCACAAGATTTGTTACTCCAGCAATGCTTCTGCAGCAAGAGGAGACAGCAGCAGTGCAAACCAAATGAAAATATTTTCCTGATTGCACTGAGAAATGAGCTCCAATTAAAAATCATCAGCCCTGGGGGAAAAAAAATTTAAAAATCTGCTTGTCATAAATGTCTCCTAAATGAGAGAAGCCCCTCACCCAGGCAGATTTAATTAAAATTGTTTCACACTGCATACAAGGACTTCAAAGAATCTGACTTACAATAAATACACAGCCTAAACACACAAAATATACCCAAGGTCAGAAGGGAAATCAAAGCTGATGGGGTCGAGGCAGCATGTTCAAAGTCATGCTGCAGACCTTCTTTGATTCCAGCAGTCCTGCAAGGATATTGGTCACTGCATAATCTTCCTTCAGCTTGTCACATGTCTGGATTAAACTAAACACTCTGAAAGTATTTTCTGAATTGAAAGCTGTCTTTCATCATACAACTCAATTTCTTCAAAATACATGTGGAAAAACTTGTACTTGCTCTTGAGAAAACTCACCACTACTTACTTATGACACATCCATCTGTTCTAAGTTTTAGGTTTTTTCAGGTCTATTTATTTTATTTTATCTATATATATGACTATTAAAAAAAATAAAAAAACCAAAACAACCACAAATATGGCATGAAGAAGCAACAGTAAAAGCTAAAGCCGGTTGACTTGTGACAGGAGGAAAGATCCCAGGATTAGCGAACCACTGCACTGTCTGGAATTCCTCATGTTTCCCTATTCTCCTATCTGAGCGAATGTAAAAAATTCCAACAGTCACTGCAGTATGAATTTCATAACTGAGTAAGACAGCTCTTTCACATTTAGGGGCAAAATGACAAAAAGACTTATTTTAAACCTGTGTGTAACTGTTCTAAAGCACAGCTCTGGATACGAGGGTGAACGAACACTCATGCAACAATCTTTATGGGAACTAAACATTCTTGAACTACAGTCAACTAAAGATTCTCAAGTTTTTTGTGTGTTTTTTTTAAAGAAAGGAAGAAAAACTTTATTTTTCTCACTTAAGAAACCAAATGGTTTCTATATGCAAGGACCTTTTTTTTTTTTTTTTTTTTCCTTTTCTATTGAAACTCCCTGGCAAGCAGTATGAAATGGCATGCAATTGGCAGTGGACTCAACATTATCAACCGCTTGATAAATCTTCTCTCCCTGCTCACTGCTCCCGGCCTGTCCCCCAGAGGCCAGGGTGGTACACAAGCTCAGTCCCAAATTATTTTATTCTTCAGCCTTCCAGCTTAAGGTAATTTTTATTCAATTTTGGCTCATAGGAGTATTCCAGGCTAAAGATTGGACTGCCTGGTGATGATTTTTGGCAAATGGAGAAGCAGGGCAAAGGGTCACAAGGCTTAATACACTGCCAAGTGCACACCAGTCCTAAGAGTCTGATGTGATCCTGAGCTGTGACTCAGCTCTGAAAATGAACTGTGGCCAGTGCCATGTCACAGGGATAATATAATCCTTCTCTTATTTACACTGACAGCTAAACCCTGGCTTCCTCCAACCAAGTAACTGCTTGCAGTCCTGCACACACAGTCCAGGTGAGGTGCTTGTCTCTTTGGCTCAGAGCCATCCTCTGCTTTCACTGCTGAGGACACCACCTACAAACCAGGCTGAGAAAAAACACTCTGAAAATGACTGGTTTGCACCAGACCTGGGGGGCAAAAAACAAGTCCCACTTCGTATGGTAAAGCATTCAAAGGTTAAAAATGCCAAAACATAAAATGAGCTGTTATAAATTTTGTCCAATATTTAATCAGGACACACCAATTAACGCACCAATTAGCACTTACTGAAGCAAACAACAACAAGCAAACAGCGCTGGGTGCCTGAGAGTCTCCGCTCTTACCGAGGCAGCAAACTTTTCAAGGCAAAGTCAGTTCTTTTATACTTTGTAACACCCTTGCCTCAGTCTTCTACTGGCTTTCATTTCGCGGGCTCTGTCTTGGCCTGAGGGAATTGACCAATGGGGTGATCAAGTTCGATCAGTCCACAGTCCCGAAGTTTACTATGTTGCAAATCTCTGGTGGAGGCGTGGTCACTCCCCTCGTCTTGTTTTTCTGCAATTAATCCTAAACAAAGCTTTCACCGTTTCATTACAAGCTTTATTAAATAACACTTAATTTGAAACTATTCTAACTATTAAAAATACTTTAGGTTAAATGAACAAAAACGTTTTACACCACACCATCATACACCTATCAACCAGCCCTGCTCAAACCTCTCAGCTATGGGCAAGCCCCACAGCATCCACCTCTCAGATGTCACCAGGGAAGCAGGAAGGATGTTATCAGCAAGGTGAGCTCTTAAATATTCAGTAGGCTTCAGTCAAGGCAAAGCAAAGTACTTCATAGCAAACAAATTCTGGAGTGTTTGGGGCAAAATGTATGATAGATGTCTTGAGTGAATTCTCTCACATAGAAGAATTGGCTTGATGGATGGCTGCCCCCATGGTAAGTGCCTGGGGCACCAGCAGTGGGCTATATATAAACCATGATGAGAACCTTTGCATTTAATTTGCTTTCTTCTAAAGCTATTTTCTACTGTAAGAACCTCTAGTTCCCTTGCAAGAGATGCATCCTCCAGAGTTTGGCTTTATCATCCAACTCCTGTACTGCCTGAATCCACTTCCTTGAGCCCATAGTTCACAAGGAAATCAGTATTATTAATGCCTCTCTTGTTTTATTGTGTCTTTAAGGAATGGAGACATTTCTTTCTTTACAATTTATTCAAATATTTTCTGTTCTTTAAAAGTCATAAAGGATTGAAAACCACTGTCAGACACCAAGCTTGTCCTATGAGGTTGATTTGAGCATGCTTTCAATATTGCCTCCTACTCTCCACAGGAAATACAAATTCTTCTCCAAATGGAAGAACTGCATTAACTAATAAGAACAGAAATGGAGAATTTAAGTAGACTGCGTTGTCAGTGTGCACACATGTGGAATTTGATACTGGACACAGGAGGTTGCCCCAGATGTTGTCCACAGGTGTAACTCTTTTTAAAAATTTTGGACGCTAGTCGTGGGTCATTTTATCTGCATACTTAAACCTGAAAAAAAATATTTTGGAAGGCATGAGCATGAGCAGAATAATGATGAAAATCTACGTTTCAAAATTTGAACCATCTCTCTCGAAAGCTAAATTGCCTTGCTGTCACACAATTAAGTGACTTGAATAAGAAATCTGCTTGATGATTGGTTTTGCTAAAGACACAAAGTTATTTTGGTAATTAAAGCTAAATGAAACTGCAAGGAGTTTCAGAAAGATCTCACAACGCTGAACGAGCATTCAAATTTAATATTCTTAAGACACAGTACTGCACACAGGGGCAAAATAATGCTAACTATATATTTATTAATAGATTACTTACTATCCTTGACGAAAGTAATGTGGGTAATCATCATGAATGGGTCCTTGAAAGTGCTAGTTTGATCCCGAGGCAGTAAAAAGGCAGATATGTTTGGGATTATTAAAAAGAGAAAGCAAAACAGAAGACAAGAGTTTTTCTTTGGAGAAATCTCCGATTTATCTGCATTTTAACTACTACTCTGGTTCTTATAGTCTTTCCTGAGCATGTTAGGTATTCCCAGCCATCAAATAAGCTATTTGCATGTAAGGACTTCTGTTTGCTCCAGCATGATTGTTCTTGCCCATGTGTTAATTACTAGCCACCTTTTCCTGCCTAGATTGTTGAAGCGGTTATGATTAACAAAGATTAAACAAAATATTTATTTCTTTTTAAATCCCTGCAGAGAGAACAGACTGCAGGTCAGCCAGCACCTCCCACTGCTCCTGACTGTCACATGGAATCCATTCCCAGTGCTCCTGACCTCTCTATATCCAACCAAGTGCTCTGCTGCCATGGGTTGTCTTGAGAGGACCTCAAATGCTCTGCTTGTCAACTGTCTGGAGGACAAGGATGTGCTGAAGTGAGAATAATGCTATTTCAGAGACAACACCTTCAAGACTGTAGTAACAGGAAGAGGTGTCGGAAGAATAAATGCATAATGAAATACAACTTCAGTGTCAGTATCTGTGAGTCTGATGTTTTAAAATTTGCCTGTAATGCCAAATTTTAAGAAGCTGTCAATTCAAGGAAAATGGTCCGTAATTATCTATAGAATAATCAATTCAATTCAGGATAAAGGAAATTAGTTTTTCTGGATGGGTACAGCAGCAGCAGAGTAAGCAGTCTTTGCTTAAGCATTCCCTCCCAGCTGCTGCACTCTGGCAGGACAGTCAGTGTGACTGTACAGATGTGGCAGGGCTGAGCTGGTGGGAGAAGGCAGAAAGCAGTCAGATCATCCCCCCCGAGAACTCATACACAGATAATGAGAGCCCAAGGCAGTGGCCCCTGGGCCTCACTGCCTGCCACCAGGAGGAAACACTGCCTGGAGAGCATCTCCGGTGCTACTGAAGATATCACTCTCCCTCCCCAAGAGGGAACAACTAAGGCAAGTAAAACCTTCTTGGTAATTTCTCTGGTTTTTCAATCAGGTCTTAAACATATTCTGTTTAACCACTGGACACACTACATCTGCTCCAAGAGCCCATAGCAAGTCTCCCCCTGCAAAATGCCTCCCCTCCTGCTGCACTGTGCCCTTCTTTTCCTGCTGGGACAGATGACATCATAGAAACTCGTCCAGTCTCTCAACCACCTCGGGGTTCTTTGGTCTCCTACCCTTCAAATAAAAGATGCTCAGTCCTAGGGACAAGTTACTGGTCCTTCCCAATTAACTATTGGAATTTGCACATTTCAGAGAGAGAGAGAGTCTGGGGCAAAGCACTGCAGTTTCTTTATCAGTTTCTTTATCAGTTATCAAGGGTAGTGAGATCTATCAGATACAGAAAATCCTCTCCACCAGGAGACAGGACCTGCTGCGTAAAGAGCACATCATCCGTGAGGGGACTTGGTGAGACGTGTGGCTATACTGATGGCTATAAATGGGCTGCCCCGATTCATCTCCAGCCTGGGGCACACACCACTGCAGGGATCAGACACAGACACATTCCATTTTTACACTTTCCACTACCTTAGAGGAGGACAGTGTCCCACCACCTAAATGCTTTTGTAGTAAATTTCACTGTTTCCATTATTCATTGACTTCTCATTCAATACCCTGTCAGGCCTAAGCAGCCTGAAAGAAGCAGTGACTTCTTGAATAATTCCATTAGCCGAGCAAGCCAGGAGCCCCAAAATACGAGAATCCACATTGCTTTTATTCTGCATTTGCTCTTCAGAAATGAACTTTCCAATCCAGTCAGCCGAACAGGCAAAAATCTGAAAGATGTCACCATCCAATATCCATTTATTGTCCCGGGCTCAATTCTCTTCATCTCAGACTTTTTCCAAGGACAGCATGATGGGAAAGAGTTAAAGAAAGTGAATTTAGCTGGGGAGGAAAAGACTTCAACATAACGCTCAGCATGTCCATTATCTTAAGGGCTCCTGGGATAGCGTGATCTATAATAGCATGCCTTTCAGAAAAACTGGAATGGAAAAGGCAAATATACTTAAATATTAATAATTATTCACTGCTCCAGAGCTTTAGAAACAGCTCTGCTCACTACACACTAGAGATCTGACCCCAGAACCGAAGGTACAACTCACCATTATCTTCCTAATGCCAGTAACGTATTGATTTTTGTTCCTTTTGTTTGTGCATCAAGGCTCCCGTCTGTGCCCATGCACATGTGTGTTTATTTGAGCATCTAGATTAAAGAGAAGAGATGGATGATACTCTCTGGAAATTTTGGTTCACGTCTTTGGACAGAACAGCTTTGTTCCTACCCTCTTAGCTTCCTCTGCTCGTTCATGCAGGTGCTGCAGTTCCTATACTCACCCTGCAGCTGTGAAATGAAACAGTCTGCAAATGCTGTGCCTCAGCTTAGACCAAGCAGTGAAGCGTGATACAAACTGAACTTTCCAAACTCTCCGTGAGGGCAAATATCCTTCTTTAAAATGCTTCCAGCCTCAGATGAACTGCACTGGACAGGACAGACTCATTCCTGATCCTGCAGACAATGGAGGGTGATGTACAGCTCAAGTCTCTGTCAAAAAACCCAGCCATGCCAGTCCTGTCTATAAAGCAGGATTGCCACCTCCTCCAGCTTCACAGCTCTCTCTCTTGCTGTGCACCCACTTCCCTGTCTCTTATCTAACTCAAGACTGTTCCATTCCCCACAAAAAAAACCTTCAAAATTATAGCACTTAGACTCCAGTTACTGCATTTTCACAGAGTTAGCTTACTTGAAGGAACAGGCCTGAAGTGAAATGTCCTCAATTTAATGAGCCTCACTCCCTTACTCTATAACTAATGCCTGTACAGATATCATCTGGTCTGACTTGCGTGTTTATTCTCAGGTTGGTGTAAGATTCGAACACATAAAAGCATATAGCACAATGTAAAAATTAATAATAATAATAACAACAACAACAATAATAATAATAATAAATTATCTGGAATAGAAAAGGTGTTTAGGACATCAGTATCACAAAGGAGTAAGGCCTGAGTGTTCCAGGTGGCTGTTCTTAGGAATGTCTGAGCATTCTTGTGTGAGAAATAGTTGCTGTTAGAGTGAACAGCAGCACCAGGGCCCCCAGGAGGGCTTACTGCAGACCCCAGCCTGTTGGGTTTCTCCTCCAGCCAGGATTTGGGAAAGACAAGAGGAGATATAAATAGGATGCAGCACGCTGTTGAGGAGAGCTGTGCTGACTGCTGAGTGCCATCCTCAAGGAATCAGCACTTCTTTTGGATGCTACTTCAAATGTTTATAATTGGAACAATTGGAAAGATCTCATGTGCCAAACACATTGATTCCAGTTCAAAGCGAAATCACAAAAATCACGGTCAGACTCCCTATTACTAAACCAATGAAAAGGCTTCAGAGGGCTGTGCCAGTAGGCAGGAGGGACAGAGAAAGACGAGGTGCTTGGAACATGTACAAGGCCAGAAAGCCTTTCCTGATGGTTCTGTTAGAAAATGGGAAGCATAGAAGTTAATGCAGCCAAGCTTCTAGGGAAGGGATGGTTTGCTTTTATTTTCATCTATAATTCATGTTCAGCTAGCCCTTGCCAAAAACTAATTGCTAAGTAAAATTACTTCCTCAACCTCCTACATACACAACGTCTCATACTTTTCTATGCTCCCCAGGAATGACCTCACTGGCTGTTATTTTTCTTACTCCAAAATTTTATCAGATCCCAAATTTAAGACAGTACATGCTGACAAACCCAACTAGGCAGGCTCTGGAACACCACGTACAGTGATCCTGATTTCTTACCCAGGTCCACCTTCAAAGGAGACAGCCTGGAACTTAGGATACTAATTGCTGCTGCTATGGACTTTGAAGGGAAGCTCAGCAGGAACACAGCCCCTGCTGCTCCCAGATGCCTTTCAAGCACAGGAGAAAGGAATCGAGTCTAAAACTTCCTCCTTCCTTAGGTCTGAAATAATAAGGCATTTGTCAAAACGTTTGTATCTAAGTATTACTCAGAAGTCATGATGCTGAAAGTGAGCTCTGTTGCCGCTCTGGAAGTCTGAAAGAGAGAAGGAAGCATCACATTATGTGCAGCAGTGTCAACGTGCTTTCCCTCGATGCCTGTTTTTTTTCTGCAGGGCCACAGGAGTCTCCATAGAAAAATGAATATTGCCGTGCAAAATCCCCATCAAGGCATCTACACACAAAAAAGAGAACTTGCTTGAATGTTTCCTCTGCCCTATGTCAGAGCCGATGCAAAAAAAGAGAAAAAGAAAGGTTTTACCAACCTACCAGTATCCACTTTCATCTGCTTTGCGTCCCTTCCTAAAACCAGCCTGCCAAACAGAGCCTTACCCCAGGGGTTGGGAACTTTATCCTTCCAGTGCCCTCTGGAAGGAGCGTTTACCATCATGGATTGAGCTGTGCAGAGCAGCCTCTCCCTTCCCTCTAAGTAAAGCTTAGTAAAAGCTTTAAGTAAAGCTTCCCTCTTAGTAAAGCATATCCATCAGTCACAGGGTTGAAACTCACTACATCTGATCATTAAGGAGCATTTGTTTTCTTCCCTCTCCTACACCACACAAAGGAGAAGAAAGTAGCTAGTGTTACATCAACAGTACAGAGCTAGGATTTCCTGCAGTAATGCATCTTTATGGACATAAAAGTATTCTTTAGGGGATGCTTAAAATCCCTGTATGTAAAGCGGTGAGAAAATCCAGCTCACAGTGGCTTTTGCTCCATTTTCTTTCTAAAACAACTTATGTTGATGCCACTTTATATTCCTTGCCCTGACACATCCAGCCTTTATGAAAAAGTCACTCTGGGAATTTCCTCCCTCCCCCTCATCTATGCCAGTGTAACTGATCCTTGGAGAAACTTTTACAGCACCTTGATTTTTCAGCTCCTTTTATCTGTTTTTTTCTTCAAACATCATGATGTTTGAACACTGCTTTAGCTCTGTATTTCAATTACAACAGCCCAAGTACTTCACCTTCTAAATGCGCAAGGACTAAAGGAACTCAGGGCACCAGTAATGCTGTGAGAATGTGAGAATCCTTTGGACGAACGTCATAGCTGTCATGACAAAGGATTCACCTTTCTCTCAGATGCTCGGATTCAGCAGCTGTCTTCAGGTGAAAAATCACCTTTCCCTGATGGTTGTTACAAAAATTAATTGCACTGGAACATAACGGAAACCTCAATAAAATGGTAGTCAGAAAAAACAGTCAGATAAACCCTAACAAGTCAGGGCACTTCTGTATGACACCGGGTAGGGGCAGGCAGAAATACCCAGCCCAAATCTGAATTTCACAGGACTGCACATGCTTCTAACCAGACAGGTCTCCTGCTCCCAGAGCAGGAAAGTGGCCACCTGAAGTAGAATTAGAGAGAGAGTGTGGAGGATTGGTTACGTGACAAGGGCCACTTAGACATAATGCTGCTGGCCAAAGAAGAGCTGGGAAATCACCGAACTCAGTCTAATGAACACAGCTAAGTCTTTGTATGGCAAGGCCGCAGTACCTTTGGATGTAGCTTGCTTTAACAAAGGGAACCTGTAGACATAGCTGAATATGCAAGATAAAGACATGGGAACTCACAAAGTAGTAACTAATAGAAATTAGCATAGGCTGAGCTAACCTTAAAAGCGTTCTCCCATAGGTTATGTATTAGGTTATTAAGAACTGTATAAATATAGTGAGCGATAACAAAAAGATGAAGAAGCTTGTTGATAACTCATATTGAGTGTCCGGGTCTTCCCTCGCTGCGACAAGAGAGGAATATGAAT
Organism: Florisuga fusca; assembly: GCA_038090715.1. Lineage (NCBI taxonomy): Eukaryota > Metazoa > Chordata > Aves > Apodiformes > Trochilidae > Florisuga > Florisuga fusca. The sequence goes on from JAAWXA010000204.1 coordinate 19,340, forward strand.
ATTTTAAAAGCTCTGGGAAAGCAAAGCAGAGAAAACATAAACCATTCCATCTGCTCTGCATTAACACACCAAAGTTTCCCAGTAGTAGTAAACCTGGCATCCCTTGGAAGACTAACTAGACTCAGTCCCTGCAAGGGCCTGAGCAGTAAGTCAAAGAATATTCTCAAATACTGGGAAAGCTTGGATTTGGTATAAATCTATCTCATTCCCTAGGGAATCACGTGATTCTTGATTTCCCACACAATTGGCCGAAATTCTGATTCCATTCTGATTCCATGCAAGGATATTCAATGCCAGCAGAGGTAATAAACTGAGGCCCTCGTAACCATTTCCTTTAAGTCACAGACAATTATATCTACACAACATAATTCCAAGCCATTGTTAGTGACAATTGACTCTGCCAGTATGTGAGATGCTATGAGACTCTGTGAATTACACCCCATTATTATCCTAAATAATAGATAAATTTCTCCCATTCCGGGATGATACGCAACATATTTTTTTTCTTCAGGGCAGTTAGATGATGTCAGCACAAATTACTGCTTTCCACACAGATGATAGAACTGGAGGCATTACAGCAGCTTACAGAAACCAAATCTGAACAGATAGGAGGAACTTCTTCTTTGACTTTGAAATAACAAAGCTTGCTGGCCCACTAGGTAAGATAAAAAAAAAAACCCACACAACTTTAGAAATACATTTTTAAAAATAAATTTTTAAAAATAAAAATTTGTGACTCTGCACTTCAAAAGATTCACACAGTGAAAAATCAAAATTGAAATTAGGGCTCTTGCTCTAAACTACAAGAAAACCAATAGAAGTGCCTGCAAAATAAGGAACTCTATTTTCTGGATGAAAATAACTGAATATTCAATGTCTTTTAGAGTGTTTTTCTAAATGTTTTCCTATCCTTCTAGTCTCTCTTAGTAGACCAAAGACAGGGAGGGCAGAAATCTTCATGTTTGAAAAATGTTCTCAAGTTCTGTTCAATGCAAGGTTTGCAGGAAGCAGTAGTGTAGTTTATTAGATCCACTGATATAATTAGAAAACAAGCAAGTCAGGTACAGATATACACTTGTATATCTCTCTTTAAATTTTACAAGGGCCAGGTCATGCCAAGGAGTCTTCAAGACCTGTTAAGAACAGGCACAGATGTTGCTTTCACACAAATTCTCCAGGAAACAGGTGAGTTCTGAAAGTCCTGAAAGGCTTCCTCAGTAAAAGAAGTTGCCCAGCTCCTCACATGGAGAGCATGTGATGTCCCCTCAAATCCAAAAGGAAAACAAGAGTAGATGGTGGCAGCAGATCCACTGGATTTGCTCTGCAACATTTTGTGACTGGCATTGGGATGAAAGCCTTGCTAAGGCTAGTTTGCTTGTAGCCAGACTGGCAGACTGGAAAAAGTTCCTGCGCTGGCACCACTACCTTCCCCACCCAAGACGGGGTTCCCAGCTCTGGTAACAGATCGCTGGGCTCCCAGTGCTTGCTAAGCAGGCATAAAAGCCCCAAACTAAAAAAAAAAAAACTATTACATCTGGAGCCTCTCTCCAGGCAAAAGCTAAGGCTGTGCCTGTGTCTCAATCAACAAGATCTTTTCCTCCAGTGTTTTCAGTTCTGTTCCTCTCTGCACTGCATCAGGAACACTTCCAATTGGTACCCAAATACCTTTTAAGTGACATTGAGGAAAGTCCCTCAATACTGAAGATTTTATGCTTGTAGACTTATGTAGATTTTATGTAGACTCCAAAGAAGGATCCATCTCCCACTGACAGCAGCTACAACAATGTTGACCTCCAGCAAAACAAAACTGGATTTTTGTTTTCCATTATGTCCATTCAAAGTAATTAAAATAAAAACGAATCTCCATAACAACATCCTATACTATACTGAGAGTCTACTTTAAAATTGCAGAAGCCTGAAAACTAGGAGTTGGGAGTCCAGCCAGGCCCCAACACATGACTGGGGTCCTGCCAACAGAAGGTGGTTTTACCCATCCTCACTTTGAGGGAATGATGGTGCAGGTGATTGGTCAAGATGTATGCACCACCCTAGCCACATCTGGATCTTTATTTAGAAGAAGAATCAAATAATAAGGCAATACATAAGTCAAAAGGACATTAAAGATCATTAGTTCTGATGAAGCAATATTGCCGGCTTAGCTTCGTGACAAACAAAGGCAGCACCCTTTCCATTTGCTTGTTGAAGAAATAGCAAAAACCTCTTTGTCAGAAGAAGTGTAAAAGCCACTGTAATACAGAGCCCTTCTCCTTGTGTTTTCATGCTTCTTTTTCACTCCCTGCCATCCAAACCCTTTACAAATACTAGTTAATTTTTTGCAAATCTTTCTCTTGGCTTTACATGTAGGGAAACTGGGGCACTGAGCAGCATTGGTATTTATCTAAAAAAAGCAGCCCTGGAGACTCCTGGTAGAGGGGACTGCCAGCTTTCCTTGGGCGCTTGGACATCTTGCATTCCTCATCCATCTAAGACCCCAGGGCATGCAAGGCATTGCAGTGCCAGGAACAACGCCCCAGGAAGCTGGCTGGATGGCTCTCTGCCAGGCTCTTCCCATGCCTGCACAGTGCATTAACATGGAAATCCAGAATATCACAAATGATAATGTCAGCTAAAAAGACTTTTCATGTCAGGACCTCAGTAAACAAACGGAATCCTGCAGCATCACTGTGGGGGTGCAACTGGATAGCACAACTGATGAAGAAAGACCTTCAGCGATCTGACTGAATGAACACAAGAAAATGGCAAAGGAAGGAATATGGCCAGAGAGAAAAAAAAAAACAACAACAAAACCCACCAAAACAGCTGTGGCAGTTCTCCTGGTCCACGTCTGCTTCAGCAGCAAAGATAGCTCCATCAGTGAATGAGCTGTGAGCCTGTGGCTCTGTGGTGTCCCACTGCTTTGGTGAAGCAATCCCAATATGTTTTGTTATACCCTGAGCTGCTACTCATCTCTCAAGCATGATGTGGTGTGGGCAGCACAGGAGCAGTATGTTCAGGGTTTGTACATCTGTTGCTCCTGTAACCACTGCAGAAGCACAGAGGCTGGGCTGGCAGGTGGAAGATTTGCCTTTAAAGAGAAAGAGGTCAGACATCAGAGAGTAAAAGCAGAGAAACAGATGCAGTCTTTCTTGCCCAATAGACTGGTACTCTGCTCAAACATAAGCTCAGCAGCTGAAGGCACAGCTCCTTGAGCTCAATTCCCCTTACATGACTACACTTCCCTGGAGGCTCAGGACAGCAGCAAGGTCCCTCATCACACAAGCTCTGACCAGATACAAGCCACGCTGCTGTACAGAGAAGCAAGAAGCAGCGGGCTCAGCATAAACACTTTGCTTGGGACACACCTCCTGTGGGAAAGGTCTGATTCTACATGCTGATCACTAAATTTTTCAGATTAAAGGAAGACAAAAGGCGCAAGCTGCCTTGTAAGAGTTTGTTTTAGCCACACAGAAGTTCACGTTGTGAAATGCTTCTCCATTTGTCTCAGTGAATCCACCCATACCCTAAAGAAATGAGACAAAAATAATCAACAGACTGTTCTAGAGCAGTTATACAGATTCTAGACAGTACAACTATAAAAAGTTGAGTTATTTTCTCTTCACATATCAGGCTGCCTCTGATGGCAGCTCCTTGAAAGACAATGAAGCTCTAACATACTGGCCTGTTTAGTGAAAAAAAAGAAGGGAGCAAAACAACAGTCAGGGAGAATGCAAGGGGTTTTTTAACACTACCCTGACATACTGACAGCTTGACTGAAAACAGCAGCAGGTCACATTCTACAAATAACCCCGGTCAGGTACCAACTGTGCTGGATGCAGGTCTGGTATGTTACACTGGTAAATCAGGAATGCCTCCATTCCATCCAATGGCTTTAGGCTCTTGGGAAATGAGACAAAAGCAGAACTTGCATCCTGCGGCCATTGGAAGCAGACAGAAACCTCAAAATGGAGACAAAAAAATATTAGCACCTTTTTTCCTACTGGTACTTCATCCTGTCCTATAGTGCTTGCAGAGGCCGTGTTATAAAATCCTGTCAAATGCTCGTGCTAACAAATTCCCTATTTCTCTCCTGCTGCTCCAAAAAGCCTTTCAGAGTGCTAGTTTGGAGAGATCATGTGAACCTTGGAATGGAAAGGGCTTGGCAGTACACAATCAGCTCGTTCCCTGGACACCAAAAATGACCCTCTGCTAGGGCTCTATTTTACTGACATGTCTTTCACTACCAGGTCTCACAGCACAAAGTTGTGTCAAGCCCTTGTCACACAGCTATGCCTACTCATTGCATTTATTAACCAGAAAGCCTTCCAAATCCTATCTAGCAGCAAGAATTAACCAGTTGTGTTTCCCAAATTTTTTTCCTTTCACTTGCTCTTTCATTTCCTTTCCTTCAACATTATCACATTATGTTCCCTCTTCTTACGTGCTTTTCCTCTTCACAAAGCTCTTTAAACAGCTGCCAAGGGGGAGGGACCACTATGCTCACAAAAACTCCACTTTGCAGAATGCTCCTGCCAGGTCCTACTGTCTGTCTCTTTCCAGGCATTTAAACTCCCAGATTCAGATTTGCTTGTGCAGCTCTTCCTCGTGCATTCCCTACAGCAGAGCCTATTGACAGCTGTCTTAATTGAAGAACGGTCATCCACCTCTTCTTGTTATTGCCATGAGGAATCTGTACACCCTCTTTCTCGTTGTAGTGGGCTCCTTTTCCTTGAACGGTAAGTGATCTTTTCTCTCAGATACGGTTTGCAGAACAGCAGTAGCTTTCAGGGCTGGGAGGCAGGACTGGGATACAAGCTCTCAGACAAAGCAGACAGCAGACTTTAAGAGGATGCATAAAATTCATTATTTTAGTGTTGTTTCTGGCTTGTTCGGTGTCTGCAAATCCACTACAATGGATATGGACCGAGTTGGACATAAAAGGACAGGAAAGTAGGGGATGGCAATGAAAAATCACTAAATAATATCCCTTTAGATGCTCCCAGGATTATAGGGGATGGAGAAAGGAGGTATTGTGCTGAGAGTGAAAAAAGATGAAAATGAACCATGACATGAACTATAAATAAGAGAGATCTCGTCCCTCTATGATTTTGGCTCAAGTTTACATATTTTGCAAAGTTCATCCTTCCTAATTGTTTTATTAATGTGTAAATAGTTTAAAATAAGTTGAAATATATATGTAAACATATGTATATGCTAAAAAAAAACAAAAACAAAAACAAAAAACTAACGTACATAACATTTTCTTCAGTCTGCCAGAATTTCTTGCATATGGTTTAGTCAATACGCAAACAGTGCATTTACCACAGAGCTTCTGCCCACAGAGAGACTCCTCTCAAGCGTTCATGGTGAAACTGCCTGAAATTGAACCATGACAAAAATTACCTTTCCCCTAATTAGCTAGTCACCCCACAGATGTTTTGCTTCTTCAGTTGCCAAGAGGCAACTGAAGAAGATACTGGTTTTGTAACAAAGAGCGAGGGCCTACTTTAGATTCTTAGATTATACATTTTTAAATCCATTCATATTTCCTTTTTATTTGTACTAATTGCAGTGTGGAAATTCAAATAGCCTGTAAGAGGTACTACTACTTCCATCGGAACAGAAAGTTCCAAACCAGGATGTATTATTCTAAGAGGTTTTATAAATCTTTTTACTCAACAATATGCTGAAAAGTTACAACGTCATGAAGTGATTTCAGAGAAGATACTGGGATTGTCCTATTGCTGCATCTCACTCACTCTTTACAGATTGGAATTTGGTGTATCACCATTGTCCACATAAGTAATTTTTGAGTGAGGAAAGAACAAAATTTACAACATATGCTCCAACAACAATTTCCCTGGCTTACCATGCTTTTATCTACTATAGCAGGACCGCTTATATTGTTAGTTTTAGGACTTTCTCTTGGACCATGTATTTTTAACAAAGTAATTACAACAATTAAGAATTGTTTAGAAGCAGCTCATTTGATGTTAATGCATACTAAATATGAACAGGTACCCTCTAATGAACCCAAGATGGCAGAAACCTTTACATTAAGCCATCAAGAATTACAACGGTTCAATGAACAAAATCCATGCTAAAAGAAAAAGGGGGGATTGTAATGGGTGGTGTAAAATGTTTTTGTTCATTTAACCTGAAGTGGTTTTAATAGTTAAAATAATTTCAAATTAAGTGTTATTTAATAAAGTTTGTAACAAAATGGTGAAAGCTTTGTTTAGGATTAACTGCAGAAAAACTAGAAGAGGGGACTGACCACGCCTCCACCAGAGATTTGCATTCTCCACCAGAGAATGCCTATGGTCCTTTGGAGGAACGTCATAGCTGTCATGACAAAGGATTCACCTTTCTCTCAGATGCTCGGATTCAGCAGCTGTCTTCAGGTGAAAAATCACCTTTCCCTGATGGTTGTTACAAAAATTAATTGCACTGGAACATAACGGAAACCTCAATAAAGTGGTAGTCAGAAAAAACAGTCAGATAAACCCTAACAAGCCAGGGCACTTCTGTATGACACCAGGTAGGGGCAGGCAGAAATACCCAGCCCAAATCTGAATTTCACAGGACTGCACATGCTTCTAACCAGACAGGTCTCCTGCTCCCAGAGCTGGAAAGTGGCCATCTAAAGTAGAATTAGAGAGAGAAGAATATGAATATTTTAACAGCTCTGGGAAAACAAAGCAGAGAAAATCAGAGACTAGAAGCATTCCCCCTCTGAGTATCTCTGGTTCAGTGACTGAGATGTTGACAACTTGCACAAAAAACTAAACCATTTTGTTTGGCATTGACCTAAAAACCTTTTTTTTTTTGTGCCTTTGTCACTAAATCATTTACTTCTACTGCCTCAAAGAGGACTGTACCAAGAAAAGCAGAACCAGGGCTCTGGCCCAGTCAGAATGGGATGGCTTTTCCTCTCTTGCATGCCGGCACACTTCAGACTGCCACAAATAAGGAGAAGATGCAAGTGTAGATGGCACCAGGTAGAACTCAGACCGGATTTTTGGCTACCCAAGACATTGCACTCTCTGGAAACTCTGAGTTACATACAAGAAATTGTAAGGTTCCAGTTAATTCTGAAAATATACCACCNAATTGAAGAACGGTCATCCACCTCTTCTTGTTATTGCCATGAGGAATCTGTACACCCTCTTTCTCGTTGTAGTGGGCTCCTTTTCCTTGAACGGTAAGTGATCTTTTCTCTCAGATACGGTTTGCAGAACAGCAGTAGCTTTCAGGGCTGGGAGGCAGGACTTGGATACAAGCTCTCAGACAAAGCAGACAGCAGACTTTAAGAGGATGCATAAAATTCATTATTTTAGTGTTGTTTCTGGCTTGTTCGGTGTCTGCAAATCCACTACAATGGATATGGACCGAGTTGGACATAAAAGGACAGGAAAGTAGGGGATGGCAATGAAAAATCACTAAATAATATCCCTTTAGATGCTCCCAGGATTATAGGGGATGGAGAAAGGAGGTATTGTGCTGAGAGTGAAAAAAGATGAAAATGAACCATGACATGAACTATAAATAAGAGAGATCTCGTCCCTCTATGATTTTGGCTCAAGTTTACATATTTTGCAAAGTTCATCCTTCCTAATTGTTTTATTAATGTGTTTTTTTATTAATGTGTTTTGTTTTTTTTTTTTTCCAGCAAGGAAAACCTTCAAGAAATTAGTTCAGCATTGACCTGACCTGACCTGTCTGGTTTTGTGCCAGTGTCACTAAATCATTTACTTCTACTGCCTCAAAGAGGACTGTACCAAGAAAAGCAGAACCAGGGCTCTGGCCCAGTCAGAATGGGATGGCTTTTCCTCTCTTGCATGCCGGCACACTTCAGACTGCCACAAATAAGGAGAAGATGCAAGTGTAGATGGCACCAGGTAGAACTCAGACCAGATTTTTGGCTACCCAAGACATTGCACTCTCTGGAAACTCTGAGTTACATACAAGAAATTGTAAGGTTCCAGTTAATTCTGAAAATATACCACCTCTATTGACAAGCAAATGCATTGTATCTTTATAATTAGCTCATGTTCACAGTCAGAGGGGCTGCTGCTCTATTTCATGTGACAACAGGGAAACTATTGTTTTTGACTGGGAAAGAGACGCCACAAAACCAATTTTACGGACAGCTAGAGATGAATTTCACACACATGCAAAGTTTCATTATTCAGGATTAAAAAAACAAATCATGTACTAAGTCAAATTCTCTGTTAATTACCTTAGATATACTACTTACCAAGCAAATAAATGACCCATTGAGTCAGATGTATTACTTGCTGAAGTGAATGTATTCTCTACTGAATCAGATATATCATGTCTTCAAAAAGAAATAGAGTTTATTAAAACTGGAGACAACATATTGCCTTATCTGTCATGTAACAGGATGAGCTATAGAAGATCTCTGCTCTTCCAGGACACAAAGGCTGCACTATAAGCCAAGTGACTGAAAAAACAGAACTGATGCCTTAATAAACAACAAAGATCAAATGGACTTCAGAACGAAGTGATCCACTGAACACATAATGAGACCACCACCCATCATGCTGTTCTTGGAAAAAGTCTGAGATGAAGAGAATTGAGCCCGGGACAATAAATGGATATTGGATGGTGACATCTTTCAGATTTTTGCCTGTTCGGCTGACTGGATTGGAAAGTTCATTTCTGAAGAGCAAATGCAGAATAAAAGCAATGTGGATTCTCATATTTTGGGGCTCCTGGCTTGCTCGGCTAATGGAATTATTCAAGAAGTCACTGCTCCTTTCAGGCTGCTTAGGCCTGACAGGGGTATTGAATGAGAAGTCAATGAATAATGGAAACAGTGAAATTTACTACAAAAAGCATTTAGGTGGTGGGACACTGTCCTCCTCTAAGGTAGTGGAAAGTGTAAAAATGGAATGTGTCTGTGTCTGATCCCTGCAGTGGTGTGTGCCCCAGGCTGGAGATGAATCGGGGCAGCCCATTTATAGCCATCAGTATAGCCACACGTCTCACCAAGTCCCCTCACGGATGATGTGCTCTTTACGCAGCAGGTCCTGTCTCCTGGTGGAGAGGATTTTCTGTATCTGATAGATCTCACTACCCTTGATAACTGATAAAGAAACTGATAAAGAAACTGCAGTGCTTTGCCAGTTCTCTCTGTTTGTGAGATGTTCAAATTCCAATAGTTAATTGGGAAGGACCAGTAACTTGTCCCTAGGACTGAGCATCTTTTATTTGAAGGGTANCAGACTCCTCTCTTCCACTGCCTCTCCCTGGGTCAGTGCAGGTAGTCTCCGGTACTGCGATCCCGGGCCGGACTTCTTGCTTCCAGCTCTCCCGAAAGACAATTCCTCAGACTAATATAGTCTATGATCCTCCCTACACCCTCTCCTTGGGGTCTAGACCCAGACCCTCACTAAGGGTCCAGGAACCCTCTCCGTGGGGTTCAGAGAGAGAGGGTTCAGGATCTCCCTAGACCCTTTCTGCGGGGTCTATAAATCCAGGGACCCTCTCCGTGGGGTCCCTGTTCGGGCGCCACTTGTCGCAAGAGGGCTGACACACGACCAATGTGATCAGTCAGAATCCGATTTTATTTAGAGCATCAAGCATATTTATACCTTTTAGACTAAACTATGACATTACATCATTGATAAATGGTTACAAAGCTTAAATCACTAAGTTACATGTTAACATTCTCCACGTCTTGCAGTTTTCTTGCTCAGTTCTCAGCACATCTTGCTTCAGCGATCACAATGCTCTGCTCTGTTTTTCTTCATTCCAGGACTTTCCCGATAGCTCAAGGTTGATACATTCTGTCAATGTTAGCGCTGATGCGAGTCCTTGCAACTTTGGCTAAGCTTACTTAGCATTACTGAACCCCAGGCCTTGTAGTGGCAAGGCCCAGTCTCCCACACTCCAGACAGTTGACAAGCAGAGCATTTGAGGTCCTCTCAAGACAACCCATGGCAGCAGAGCACTTGGTTGGATATAGAGAGGTCAGGAGCACTGGGAATGGATTCCATGTGACAGTCAGGAGCAGTGGGAGGTGCTGGCTGACCTGCAGTCTGTTCTCTCTGCAGGGATTTAAAAAGAAATAAATATTTTGTTTAATCTTTGTTAATCATAACCGCTTCAACAATCTAGGCAGGAAAAGGTGGCTAGTAATTAACACATGGGCAAGAACAATCATGCTGGAGCAAACAGAAGTCCTTACATGCAAATAGCTTATTTGATGGCTGGGAATACCTAACATGCTCAGGAAAGACTATAAGAACCAGAGTAGTAGTTAAAATGCAGATAAATCGGAGATTTCTCCAAAGAAAAACGCTTGTCTTCTGTTTTGCTTTCTCTTTTTAATAATCCCAAACATATCTGCCTTTTTACTGCCTCGGGATCAAACTAGCACTTTCAAGGACCCATTCATGATGATTACCCACATTACTTTCGTCAAGGATAGTAAGTAATCTATTAATAAATATATAGTTAGCATTATTTTGCCCCTGTGTGCAGTACTGTGTCTTAAGAATATTAAATTTGAATGCTCGTTCAGCGTTGTGAGATCTTTCTGAAACTCCTTGCAGTTTCATTTAGCTTTAATTACCAAAATAACTTTGTGTCTTTAGCAAAACCAATCATCAAGCAGATTTCTTATTCAAGTCACTTAATTGTGTGACAGCAAGGCAATTTAGCTTTCGAGAGAGATGGTTCAAATTTTGAAACGTAGATTTTCATCATTATTCTGCTCATGCTCATGCCTTCCAAAATATTTTTTTTCAGGTTTAAGTATGCAGATAAAATGACCCACGACTAGCGTCCAAAATTTTTAAAAAGAGTTACACCTGTGGACAACATCTGGGGCAACCTCCTGTGTCCGGTATCAAATTCCACATGTGTGCACACTGACAACGCAGTCTACTTAAATTCTCCATTTCTGTTCTTATTAGTTAATGCAGTTCTTCCATTTGGAGAAGAATTTGTATTTCCTGTGGAGAGTAGGAGGCAATATTGAAAGCATGCTCAAATCAACCTCATAGGACAAGCTTGGTGTCTGACAGTGGTTTTCAATCCTTTATGACTTTTAAAGAACAGAAAATATTTGAATAAATTGTAAAGAAAGAAATGTCTCCATTCCTTAAAGACACAATAAAACAAGAGAGGCATTAATAATACTGATTTCCTTGTGAACTATGGGCTCAAGGAAGTGGATACAGGCAGTACAGGAGTTGGATGATAAGTGCCTGGTCAGTATTTATTAGGCATCCAGAGTCTGCTGGAGCTTCCCTCTCAAAGCTTCTGAAGACAGAGCGGTCAGTGTTGGGTAGCTCCAGGGCAGAATATGTAGCAAGGTTGTGGCCTGAGCAAAACCGGGAAGTATTGCTTGAGGACAGCAAGTTCTCATTCACATGTGGTATTAAATCTGTTTCCTAGGAAACTGATTAAATCTGTTTCCTATTAAGTTAGTTCTCTAAGTCACTGCCTCTGTCCTTTTCAATCACTTCATTTGAAAGGCAGTGGCTATTTAGGTGGTGTCCTCAGCAGTGAAAGCAGAAGATGGCTCTGAGCCAAAGAGACCTTCTTAGTGTTTACCCACAAGCACCTCACCTGGACTGTGTGTGCAGGACTGCAAGCAGTTACTTGGTTGGAGGAAGCCAGGGTTTAGCTGTCAGTGTAAATAAGAGAAGGATCACATCAGACTCTTAGGACTGGTGTGCACTTGGCAGTGTATTAAGCCTTGAGACCTTTTGCCCTGCTTCTCCATTTGCCAAAAATCATCACCAGGCAGTCCAATCTTTAGCCTGGAATACTCCTATGAGCCAAAATTGAATAAAAATTACCTTAAGCTGGAAGGCTGAAGAACAAAATAATTTGGGACTGAGCTTGCGTACCACCCTGGCCTCTGGGGGACGGACCGAGAGCAGTGAGCAGGGAGAGAAGATTTATCAAGCGGTTGATAATGTTGAGTCCACTGCCAATTGCATGCCATTTCATACTGCTTGCCAGGGAGTTTCAATAGAAAAAAAAAAAAGGTCCTTGCATATAGAAACCATTTGGTTTCTTAAGTGAGAAAAATAAAGTTTTTCTTCCTTTCTTTAAAAAAACACACAAAAAAAACTTGAGAATCTTTAGTTGACTGTAGTTCAAGAATGTTTAGTTCCCATAAAGATTGTTGCATGAGTGTTCGTTCACCCTCGTATCCAGAGCTGTGCTTTAGAACAGTTACACACAGGTTTAAAATAAGTCTTTGTCATTTTGCCCCTAAATGTGAAAGAGCTGTCTTACTCAGTTATGAAATTCATACTGCAGTGACTGTTGGAATTTTTTACATTCGCTCAGATAGGAGAATAGGGAAACATGAGGAATTCCAGACAGTGCAGTGGTTCGCTAATCCTGGGATCTTTCCTCCTGTCACAAGTCAACTGGCTTTAGCTTTTACTGTTGCTTCTTCATGCCATATTTGTGGTTGTTTTGTTTTTTTTTATTTTTTTTAATAGTCATATATATAGATAAAATAAAATAAATAGACCTGAAAAAACCTAAAACTTAGACCAGATGGATGTGACATAAGTAAGTAGTGGTGAGTTTTCTCAAGAGCAAGTACAAGTTTTTCCACATGTATTTTGAAGAAATTGAGTTGTATGATGAAAGACAGCTTTGGTTTGCACTGTTGCTGTCTCCTCTTGCTGCAGAAGCATTGCTGGAGTAACAAATGTTGTGATGTCTTCCCCAGCCAGGACCTCAGAGCACTCCTCCGGCCCCTGCTGTGTGTTAGCACTGAGTTGGCAGGGAAGTGCTGAGTTCCTCTGCCTCTGAAGTCGGGAAATAGCTGCAGGGTGGGTGTTTTGGTAGAGTTGTTTTTGGGGACTTTTATTTGGGATTGGTGATTTTAGAGTTACCGAAATCCTTAAGGAAAGGTGGAAAAGGCGGAGTTCCAAGCAGTGGGAGGGGGGGCATGTGCTGTACTGTGCTTGGTCAGTGGCTGGCAGGGGGAAGAGGTCTGGGGAACAGTGAAAGGACAAGAAAAGAGAGGGTGCACTCACCCTTCTTAGAACCAGGCCTGTCCTCCGTAGGCAGCACTTTGTATTGCTCAGAAGAGATAAATCCCCCAGTGCAATACTTCCTTTCTGAACATAAATAAACTTATTTTAGTTTTGTGGATATGAGAACATGCACTGCACTCTCTTCTGATCTTAGCAGCACTTCTTGCCCTGGTCCTGCAAAGTGTGATTGTTAACTCTTCGGAGAAGTCTCACTGTTCTGTCTGAAGCACAGATGCTGCTCTGCAAGCAGCATGTGCCAGTTGTGCTGCCAGAGGTTCACATGGCATTTCCATGCTTGCAGCTCTTGGCTGCTAATCCACTGCAGATACGCTTTAACATTTAAATAACTTCAGCAAAATTCATCAGTTACTTGCTAAGAGCAAACTGCAATACTAAAGCTTCATTTCACTGAAGCTGAAGGCTTGGAACTCTGTTTTTGCCCTCTTCACTTCCTCTGTTTCTGTTTTCTTCTCTGCTTTTTTTTCCTTTCTCTTTGTTTCCTTTTTTTTTTTTGGCTCTAATTCCGTTTGTTTCCCTGTTTTTTTGTTTATTTCTGTTAATTTTTGTTTCTGTTTATTTCTCTTTTGTTAATTTCTCTTTATTTGTTTATTTCCATTTGGTTATTTATATTTATTTCTCTACTTTATTCCTCTTGAAAATATTTTCCATGAGGATCTTGTGTAAGTGGAACTGAATTTTTCAGTGTTTGCCACTTGGTAAGTAGTAGGTGTGACATGGTTTATACTCACTTCACATTCGAAAGGGAACTTGTCTGCTCCTGATACCTGCAACAGTCACCCAAGGTCCCGGAGAGACAGTGGTGATTAGTGAAGAAAAGAAGGTGACATCTACAAGATGCATCTCCAAACGTGTTCTTTGCTGTGCTGTCTATAATTGCAGCAGCATTCAGGTGATGCCCCAGCTGAGAACTGGCCAGGGCTCTGCTGGGGTTGTACTCACGCCTGTAAAACACCTCGAGTCTTCCTTCAGGCTCACACGTAACAAACCACCCCTTACTTCCTGGGTTTGTGATGCTGCCTCAGGGCTTACCTCCTGCCAGGCTCTCAAGCACAGAGAAGACAGAAGCACAAAAGCCCAGAATACCATTTCAGAATCTGACCCTTGCTAAGCAGCTGAGACCGAGAAACAGTTAACTTCTGGGCATGATATAAGATTGTGGGGGTTTTTTAAATTATTCTTTTATTTGGGGGATGATCTGAAACCATTTTATTATGATGTATTTGTCATGATGGATTTGGAGGAAGAGAGAGTAATGCTGGATTTGAGTAAAGAGGTGAGACCTGGTTCATGCAGTGTGGAAGGAAGTGAATGGTAGGAGGAGAACTTTGAAAGAAAGCTGGAGGGCAAAGGCTGGTGAGAGCAGGTGGTGGAAGGACGTGGTTTGGCCGGGGGGGTAGTTAACAAATGACCTATGGGCCAGGTCACGAAATAGAGTATGCAAAGCCAGAATTAAGTCACGGAAGGACATGAACCTTTATGCTTCCTCTTGCCTTTGAAAAATACCTTTTGAATATGGGATTCCTGTCAGAAAGAGCAATTGTGTTGCCACCCAGAAACCTCATTTGTGTCCTTAGTCTGCATTTGGGAAGCCATGGCCAGTCCAAAACTCCCCTCTTCCCTGGCTCTGAACGACAGTATGCAGTAGCACTTCTCTTACATTAATCTTTGTCTGCAGTGACGTAGGCCGTGTGGCCATTCTCTCCAGAGGCGCGAAAGAGGTTACGAAATGCCAAATCAAAGGCACTCCTCTCAGCACTGCCTGCTCAGCACATGCATCACTTGCCAGCCCAACGCAGCCGGTTTTTTGTGCCCCATGCAAATGTTCTGTAACATGATAGACTCTATGTGAGTTTTCAATTGATGTAACATTTTAGTATCATCATTCACCTATTAGCTTTCTTCCTTTGGACTCTGGGACATNTTTGGCATTACAGGCAAATTTTAAAACATCAGACTCACAGATACTGACACTGAAGTTGTATTTCATTATGCATTTATTCTTCCGACACCTCTTCCTGTTACTACAGTCTTGAAGGTGTTGTCTCTGAAATAGCATTATTCTCACTTCAGCACATCCTTGTCCTCCAGACAGTTGACAAGCAGAGCATTTGAGGTCCTCTCAAGACAACCCATGGCAGCAGAGCACTTGGTTGGATATAGAGAGGTCAGGAGCACTGGGAATGGATTCCATGTGACAGTCAGGAGCAGTGGGAGGTGCTGGCTGACCTGCAGTCTGTTCTCTCTGCAGGGATTTAAAAAGAAATAAATATTTTGTTTAATCTTTGTTAATCATAACCGCTTCAACAATCTAGGCAGGAAAAGGTGGCTAGTAATTAACACATGGGCAAGAACAATCATGCTGGAGCAAACAGAAGTCCTTACATGCAAATAGCTTATTTGATGGCTGGGAATACCTAACATGCTCAGGAAAGACTATAAGAACCAGAGTAGTAGTTAAAATGCAGATAAATCGGAGATTTCTCCAAAGAAAAACTCTTGTCTTCTGTTTTGCTTTCTCTTTTTAATAATCCCAAACATATCTGCCTTTTTACTGCCTCGGGATCAAACTAGCACTTTCAAGGACCCATTCATGATGATTACCCACATTACTTTCGTCAAGGATAGTAAGTAATCTATTAATAAATATATATTTAGCACTCACCCTTCTTAGAACCAGGCCTGTCCTCCATAGGCAGCACTTTGTATGGCTCAGAAGAGATAAATCCCCCAGTGCAATACTTCCTTTCTGAACATAAATAAACTTATTTTAGTTTTGTGGATATGAGAACTTGCACTGCACTCTGTTCTGATCTTAGCAGCACTTTTTGCCCAGGTCCTGCAAAGCAAAGATCTTTTGCCCAGGTCTTTTTTGTCCAGGTCCTGTAAAGTGGCTAATCCACTGCAGATACGCTTTAACATTTAAATAACTTTAGCAAAATTCATCAGTTACTTGCTAAGAGCAAACTGCAATACTAAAGCTTCATTTCACTGAAACTGAAGGCTTGGAACTTGGTTTTTGCCCTCTTCACTTCCTGTGTTTCTGTTTTCTTCTCTGCTTTTTTTTTGTCTTTCTCTTTGTTTCCTTTTTTTTTGGCTCTAATTCCGTTTGTTTCCCTGTTTTTTTGTTTATTTCTGTTAATTTTTGTTTCTGTTTATTTCTCTTTTGTTAATTTCTCTTTATTTGTTTATTTCCATTTGGTTATTTATATTTATTTCTCTTTACTTTATTCCTCTTGAAAAAGTTGCCTGTGATTTCCATGAGGATCTTGTGTAAGTGGAACTGAATTTTTCAGTGTTTGCCACTTGGTAAGTAGTAGGTGTGACATGGTTTATACTCACTTCACATTCGAAAGGGAACTTGTCTGCTCCTGATACCTGCAACAGTCACCCAAGGTCCCAGAGAGACAGTGGTGATTAGTGAAGAAAAGTAGGTGACATCTACAAGATGCATCTCCAAACGTGTTCTTTGCTGTGCTGTCTGTAATTGCAGCAGCATTCAGGTGATGCCCCAGCTGAGAACTGGCCAGGGCTCTGCTGGGGTTGCACTCACGCCTGTAAAACACCTCGAGTCTTCCTTCAGGCTCACACGTAAACCAAACCACCCCTTACTTCTTGGGTTTGTGATGCTGCCTCAGGGCTTACCTCCTGCCAGGCTCTCAAGCACAGAGAAGACAGAAGCACAAAAGCCCAGAATACCATTTCAGAATCTGACCCTTGCTAAGCAGCTGAGACCGAGAAACAGTTAACTTCTGGGCATGATATAAGATTGTGGGGGTTTTTTAAATTATTCTTTTATTTGGGGGATGATCTGAAACCATTTTATTATGATGTATTTGTCATGATGGATTTGGAGGAAGAGAGAGTAATGCTGGATTTGAGTAAAGAGGTGAGACCTGGTTCATGCAGTGTGGAAGGAAGTGAATGGTAGGAGGAGAACTTTGAAAGAAAGCTGGAGGGCAAAGGCTGGGGGCGTAGTTATCAAATGACCTATGGGCCAGGTCACGAAATAGAGTATGCAAAGCCAGAATTAAGTCACGGAAGGACATGAACCTTTATGCTTCCTCTTGCCTTTGAAAAATACCTTTTGAATATGGGATTCCTGTCAGAAAGAGCAATTGTGTTGCCACCCAGAAACCTCATTTGTGTCCTTAGTCTGCATTTGGGAAGCCATGGCCAGTCCAAAACTCCCCTCTTCCCTGGCTCTGAACGACAGTATGCAGTAGCACTTCTCTTACATTAATCTTTGTCTGCAGTGACGTAGGCCGTGTGGCCATTCTCTCCAGAGGCGCGAAAGAGGTTACGAAATGCCAAATCAAAGGCACTCCTCTCAGCACTGCCTGCTCAGCACATGCATCACTTGCCAGCCCAACGCAGCCGGTTTTTTGTGCCCCATGCAAATGTTCTGTAACATGATAGACTCTATGTGAGTTTTCAATTGATGTAACATTTTAGTATCATCATTCACCTATTAGCTTTCTTCCTTTGGACTCTGGGACATTCCCAGCAGCATTCTGAATAATGTATCACCACCGTCCATCATAGCAGGTACAGAGGAAGGAGATTTGAGGAAATTATAAATTTGCGTTTCTTTCTGTTTGGCACTTTCCAAATCCTTCTGAGGCCCACGTGAATGTTTATTTTTATTTTTCAGTGCGTAGGCAGTCACTAAAGCAGGGTATCACACACACCAGTACTGATGAATATGACAAATGGACTTGCTTATGCTTTAGCCTTCTTAGGAGAGCTCTAATCTGTAAGGACTCTGTAGCTGTGAGGATCATTTTTGGGCTTTTAAGAGCTTGTACAGAGATTTTCTGCAGTGTAATTTGAGTGAATTTTATCTACTATGTTAGCAAACAGTTTAGTCCTTTGCTATTCCAGTACTTGGAAATCACATCCTGGGATTATGCTCCAGCTTAGTGATCTTAAATTATTCCAGGGAGAACAGTTTATGAATGAAGAAAGCGTATACAAAGCATGTTTAAAAAAAAAAAAAATTAAAATTTTCTCCAGACTTTTTTCCTTTTTGGCAAAATTTTAACTTTTGAATATGAAAAACTGTGCCTTCGTTTTAGGATTTTTGTGCCCCATGCAAATGTTCTGTAACATGATAGACTCTATGTGAGTTTTCAATTGATGTAACATTTTAGTATCATCATTCACCTATTAGCTTTCTTCCTTTGGACTCTGGGACATTCCCAGCAGCATTCTGAATAATGTATCGCCACCGTCCATCATAGCAGGTACAGAGGAAGGAGATTTGAGGAAATTATAAATTTGCGTTTCTTTCTGTTTGGCACTTTCCAAATCCTTCTGAGGCCCACGTGAATGTTTATTTTTATTTTTCAGTGCGTAGGCAGTCACTAAAGCAGGGTATCACACACACCAGTACTGATGAATATGACAAATGGACTTGCTTATGCTTTAGCCTTCTTAGGAGAGCTCTAATCTGTAAGGACTCTGTAGCTGTGAGGATCATTATTGGGCTTTTAAGAGCTTGTACAGAGATTTTCTGCAGTGTAATTTGAGTGAATTTTATCTACTATGTTAGCAAACAGTTTAGTCCTTTGCTATTCCAGTACTTGGAAATCACATCCTGGGATTATGCTCCAGCTTAGTGATCTTAAATTATTCCAGGGAGAACAGTTTATGAATGAAGAAAGCGTATACAAAGCATGTTTAAAAAAAAAAAAAATTAAAATTTTCTCCAGACTTTTTTCCTTTTTGGCAAAATTTTAACTTTTGAATATGAAAAACTGTGCCTTCGTTTTAGGATTTTTGTGCCCCATGCAAATGTTCTGTAACATGATAGACTCTATGTGAGTTTTCAATTGATGTAACATTTTAGTATCATCATTCACCAATTAGCTTTCTCAGTGAAGTTTTCACTTTCTCTGAAACTGGGAATTTTGATGGGGGGGCTTCATATTTGTGCAATAAGAAAGGGAAAATTACTTTATAGTAGATCATTCTGATCCCCTACGGTGTTAATTTCTCAAATTGTTTTAAATACTGCTACTTTCAAAACACACGGAAGATTTTAAACTTTGTATTATCATGCAGTGCCCTCACTGTATACTTTTCCTGTAGGATCCTTGTCTTGAATCCCATTTGTATATTCTTTATTTGATAAAGCATAAAACCAGGGTGCAGTGTGTGATATTCATTACACACTTAGGGAGAACTTGAAAAGCTTAAGGATGGGAGCCCTGCTCTGTAACACCAGAGTTCAGCTGGGACTAAGCCAGGAGCTCTTGAGCCAATATTGAGCATCATCCTTGTTGTGCAGTGACCTCTGCAGACAGAGGGATGATAAAAGCCACTTGTAAGTTATGTGCTGCTCTGTGACTAGTGTCTGCAAGTGCAATCCACATGTCAGAAGCAATCTGTGTAATTCATGTGGAAAGACCGAAGGCGTTTCAAATAAAGTTAACCTTGTAACAGCCTGTCCTCCTCCTGGCGCTGGATAACAATCATGAGGAAGCCTGCATGTGCTACTGGCATCAGTGTTGTAAAAATGCCACAGAATGTTCATCCTTCAGAAAACCTGACAGAGGAAACCTAAGAATTTAAGTTGATGACAAATTTATGTATATGCAATGCACAGTTCTTACAGAAGTTCAGCTGTTGGTTGTTTTACTTGAAATTTTTTGCACTTAGCATTGAATTTGCTTTTTATTTTTCTATTTCCTTTGCAAGGTTCTAGGTTCTCTCTCCTGGGGAAGGAGAGGGGGAGGGTTTGTGCTGATGACAGCAGAGACTTTTCAAACAGAAAATCAGTCCAGTGTGATACAATGTCCATAGGTGATTATCTACACTGTGACACTCCCTCAGGGATGGATTAAACCAGAGCTCCGGTGCTCTGGAACATCATCCCTGTACCACAGAGCATCCATTTGTACTGTTACAAGTGAATAATTTTCAAACGGTGGCTAGGAGAGTATTGTTCTCTCTCGGCAAGACAGGCAGGGAGCAGCTTGGCCCAGCTAATGCAGGAAGTTTGGTGCAAATCCAGTTTTGAATCCAGAGCTGGTGAATGGCATCAGTTTGTAGCCTCAGCATTGTCTTTCCTCTCAACTATCAGATTTGAAATTGCCGTGCAACATGAGGCTGTTGTAAACGAAGGCACTGAAGACTAACAAGATCTTCAAAGGTTTTAGTAGAATTTCCAGGATTTCTGAGTGAGGTGTGTGTGACGATACTGTGTTCATTGGATAAGATTCTCTGTTCCAGGTTAACATGATCACAATAGTTTCTGGCTGCAGCAAAAAAGAGTTTTAAGTGTTACAAGAAAACACTGCATTGATGGTGTGGCTTTCATATGCCATTGCTTCAAGCTATTCTGACCTCTCTTGATCCAAATACAAACCTTTCTGTCAGTGGTTTTTCTGGAGTTTGGCTGCAGATGTGCTTGTCCAGATAGCTGTGTTGACTAAAGACTGATTTTTGCTTTCCCCTTTCTTTTATCTCATCAAACTTTATGGTCATAGTAGAACTTAAGTGGCTTTCCAGACTTCATCACACTTAGAAAAGCAGGCAAGCTCTATCATGATTCAGACACAAAACCCACATTGCAATACAGCAAATTGTGGGCCAGGCCTGCAGAAATCCTGCTTGTGCTGCCTTAGGAGCCAAGAGGAGCACAGGGGTCTGTGGTCTGGCTGCTTACACCTGGCTTACCGTGATATCCTCAGACATCCCTGCCTGTCAGACAGCCTTAGCTGTGAGCAGCTGCTTCCTTGTATCTTCCAAATTCCTTTGGAACAAAGTCTGGAAGTTGGGTAACGGAGAGGCAAATAGCACTTAGAATAGCACTGTTTTGTGCTTCTCAATGATTAAAAACCTATCTTGCTATACTGCTAACTAGCACTGACAGTGAGAAAGGAAATTTGCCTCCCTGTGAGGCTTTGATTCATCAATTAAAAATGAAAGGTCTCATTTTGCAGATTGCCTGTCTGCAGTGTGTGCCATGGGGCCTGTAAAGTCCCTGGGCAGAGCAGAATGCTGAGGGACTCTGCCAAAAGGCTCCAGGCTTGTAGGTTACTTCCCCAAGAGCAGGCTTGTGAGTAAGCTGATACACAGGGATTTAGAGGATGATAGGAGGTGATCCTGGTTTTTGTCTTTCCAAAAGCAGAAGCAATTACTGTTTCGACACAAACTCTGGTTTTTTTGTTTGTTTTCTTTTGACAGCTTTTGTTCAAAGCCATGCTGTGAAAACTGAAATGTGTAGCAAAATAGTAGATACCAAAGATGTTATGTGACATACATCAAACGTTATGTTCTGCATAACGGTTTCAAGGGTGTTCAGCACCTCTTAGCTTCAGGTTCCTCTTTTTTGTTCCCTAGAATATAGAACCATATTTTCAGAGAGCAAATGCTGCAAGTAAGCAAGGAGAGTCTAATGAAGCAAATACTTGATGCTCAATTACGCATCAGTGGATTCAATTTATAAGAGCTGAGGTCTTGGATGAAGTCAGTCTCCCTCCCAGAGCACTAAAGCATGCACTGACAGAAAGAATTAAATAGAGTGCTAGCCAGAAGTAGCTTCTCCCAAAAGGTAATTTGAATCAGTCCTTCAGACATTAGACTCCAGAAGCAGAATATTTACGCCTCTTGTTTGGAATAACTCAGAACATGTAGAGGGAAAAAAAAGAGAAGATGTTTATTACTGGCTGTCTTCCTGTTCGATGAAAACTTTTCCTTTGCAGGCTTAGCCCTCCAGAAATAATGGCACCCCTGTGCACTTGGTGTAGAGACTCTAAGAACCTCAGACTTGGTCAGTGGTAATTCTTTTCCCCAGGTATGTTTTGAAACGTGTGAGCAATTTGTGTGATATCTGGATAATGCAGGTGGGATATAATGCAGGTAGGACTAAAGAGCATCAAAACCCATCTTTCTCTGCTGCTCTTAGTTACAGGACCAAGAAAATCCTATTTGTGAGAAAGTTCATCCCTGTGTATCCTGGTTCCACGTGCTACTTTAAAACGGCATCACCATTAATGAACAGTGCTGAGGCTCCAGAATGGGGTCAGGATGACGAAGCATTTCGGTTTGGATTGTTGTGCCAGGAAAAGCTTTTTTATGACTGTGGGTCTGCCTACATGTGACCATGGGAAACCCTTTCCTTCATTGCTGCAGACAACCAGATCTTGTCTCTCAAGTACTTCTGGACGGGCTTGTGCAACTGAACTGGTTAGATTTGCTCCCAGTGCTCCAGTGGAGGGAGGATCATCTTCTAGAAGCACTCGACTTTTCTATTGGAAAAGCTTTTTTAAAAGCTGAATGGATCAAGCAGTCAAAGCCAGAAGATCATTTGGTCAAAGGCAAATGAGCAGAGTTCTGCAATCAAGATGTCTTGAGGCTTAAAGATTGAGGGAGGCCTTGATGTCTCAACTCTCAGATGATGAAACACTGGTTTACTGCCAAAAGAAGGGAAAAAATACACCTTGATCATCAAAATGTGCTGGTAGGGAAGATGTTATCAGCTCATATTAGCTGACTCAGAGGTGAGCAGACACAGAGTGAGTTGTGGTGTAGGGCTCTGTTCTCTACCCTCTCACAAGCTTCACCCACCCATGTCTAAAAGCCTTGGAGATGTTTTGAATCTTCTCCAAAACACACAGTCTCTTCTTTCCTCCCTATTTCATTGCACTAATGATTTAGAAGCTCCACCTGAGAATGGTGGATGTTGCAAAAGTGTCTTAACATCAGATTTTGCTTTTCTGTGACCTGAGCAATCTGTCTGGCATTTCATCTGAGGGTCAGGTTGGCTGCAGTGAGCTGTACAGTGTGTTTTGCAGCTACTTTTCACTTGGCTCTTGGCAAGGCCCCAGGCTGCTGCGGTTCACTCCATTTGACTCTTTCACTTGCATTTCCAATTTGCTTTGTGTGAAGGCTCAATCTATCCAATCTATCCTCTGCCTGGAAAGGCAACCTTTCCACTGGCTGTTAATTCTCGCTGACTGGTCATCTGCTGCATCACTTTCCAAGTTTAATAGGATTAATGGAAACACACGAAATGGATTACATGGTGACTTTTAAAAAGAAAAATAAAATAAAGGTGGGGGGTTGGGTAAAGGGGGCAATAGCCAATTTTTCAGGATTCATACGCTGAGTGAGCTCACCTCCTCTGAATTATCCAAAATTGCATTTGACTGGTGGCAGTCTCAATGGACAACTCTGCCGCTGAGAATAAGGAAGCTGTTGTCAATGAAATGAAGATGCAGTGACAGAAGTGGCTCAGACTGTCATCAAAGTACATCCAGACTGCAGAGCACGTGTGGACCCAAGGCTGTGCTTGAGTCCAGCCTTGCCAGTGGTTCCTTACTCTCTGTATGGAAGGCATACACAGATGCCTCTCTGCTGAGACAGACTTGAGGCCACACTGGGGGGCACTGTGGACTTCGGAGCCTGCCTACCTGAAGGGCTGAACAGGACAGAGGTGTCCTGCCAGATGTGCCAAGTGTTCAGTCTGCTCTGCAAACAGCACAATATCTCTGGGGAGTCCTGGGACCAGCACAGACAAGGCAGAAAGGCAAAGCAATGTGTGTCTGAGGGGGATGATGTAGCCCAGGACATGGTGTTCACACTGCTCACAGGGAAACACAACTGAAGGGTAAAGATTTACTGGGCTACTGGGACACAGGCCAAGTTTCAGTCTAGACAGCAGTTTAACGCACTCTTCTTTGTACCATTGTCCTGCTCCCTCTAGACCAAAGAGCTTCAAACCAGTGTAAAGGCAGATACATTTTCCATTTCTTTTGTGTTTTGATGAACTGTAGTTTGCACGCAATTTTTAATTGGATGTTGAGAAGACGTGTGTGTGTCCTGTCTTGGATTGAAAAGAAACTTGATTTGTTTCTCCCCGAAGTTCCCTTTAACTCCTTCTCCCAGTATCTCAATTCTTTTCCATCCCTGGAAAGAACAGGCTTGGGTACCATTAGGCAAATCTGATCACTGGTTCTCTTTACTTAACGCATCATAAAAAGGGAAGTATTTATATCTTTATATTTGGTTTGGCAATACACAAGGTGTTTCCAAAGTGCCCAGACATACTCCATTCCTTTGGCTTCCTTAGGAACTCAAAAACTAAGCCAAATGAGAAAAAAAAGTGTTGTGTTGCTAGAATATTTGGGAATCCTGTAGCTCACATAATCACATAGCGAGAACTATGAAAATGCTTTTCAAAGAATTCAGAGCAAATTGCAATAGTAAAACCGTCATGCTCTGAGCAAGGTCTCAAGAAAATGTGTCTTTATGTTGTGGTACAGAGCAGAAAGTGTTCACATCATCTTGTGAATGAAACAAACATAGAAACTACACAAATATAGATGCTGATGTTTATTCCCTTATCAGTCTAGAGAAGGTAAGAAGTGGGGAAATAGTCTACAAGGAGGGTAACGTAGAGGGCTGGAGGACAGTTACAGTGCCTCCTGTTACATTTAGTGTCTGCCAAGTTCTTCCTAGCACTCCAGGTATTTCTGCTTTGTTTTTCTAACTCTGTGCACGGTAGTTTTCTATCAAGGCAAGAATTTCTTCAGCATTTGTTCTTCAGCTGAAGTGGGATGAGGTTTTTTTTTCTTCACTTGGGTTATAATCTGGCTTGCAAGGTCAGTGTTGCTTGAAAGTTACACCAGCATTAAGGGCAAAGAAAAAAGCTGAAAGACAGGATTGCTCATGCCCTAAGACAGATGTGTCGGTGTTAGAAGTCCACAGAGAAGTTCACTCACTACTGTGAGAAGTGTCGTCTTAAGTTAGCACTATCCTTTTTGCCCCTTGAGAACATGTCTACATTGCTTTTCTATCAGTAAGGCTGCTGTCATTCTTCCCTTCTGCTGCTTTTGTGGAACATTTCTGCATGATCCCAGCACTGTAACTTCTGCCACTCAAAAGGCAGCAGCAGGACGAGGGGGATTCCCCCCACACCAACAGACAGCTTTCAGGTCAGTCTGTTCACAGAACACAATATTCCCATCCCATCCTGACTCTAAGAGGCTGAAATCATCTATGCTTCACGTGGAACAAGAAAACTGTTCTTGAGCATGACAAAGGCAAATTTAAAATGCGGAGAACTACGAATTCCAAGACAGAAAGTGGTAGGGGATAATTTGGGAATGGATCAAGCTCTCAAAACAGAGCTCCTGGATTTCTCTGCATGTGTAGACTTTCAAACCAGGAGAAAAAAGTATTTTTTTTTTTTTCCAGCAATACATTGCTTTGTATTTTTTTTACAAATTCATTTGTTTGATAAGCTGACAGTTGTGCGATGAAGAAAGAGTCTTATTTATGTGGGATCAGGTTGTCTTTTAGCAAATGAGCTTCCTGTGCCGCAAGAAGCCTTTCCCACCCACACACGCCAATACCTGGGGTCAGTTGTCTGTACGGTAAAATAAACAGGATAGGTAGCTACAGTGCCAGAGCTCCTTCATGTGAGTCTTGGGCTCCAGTTTGAAATTACTTTGCTTCAGCAGCAGTGCATCCAATCTCGTTGGTCTTGCTTAGGTCCCCAGAGCCTCTGGTTTTCTCTCAGATTTGTAAGCTAAAGGTACAAACAAAAACCCAAACCAGCCCATCTGCTGAAATAATAAGGTAGAAAACTCTCATCTTCTAGGATGCAGAGTTCTCACAGGAAGCCTTTTCATTTGTGAATAGGCAAGAAAGAACGGATTTAGAAAAGGATGTCAGACATGACGAAGTAAGAGAATCAACCACAGGTACTGAAACTGAACTTCATTAATATTTTTATTAGAGGAAGGAGACTGCATGCAAATGTTTATGTAGTTTCAAGGGAAAATGAGGTTTATATGTTTTTCTTTTACAGAGCAAAAAAGATGACTTTTAGTCTCACTAGGAGAACAATAAATACAAAAGAAAGGTTATTTCCAGGGAGGCAGATAGTGTGCATTTGCTGTTTGCAGATAAATGCATTTAAAGGTATTTAAAGGTATTGTTCAAAAGAAAAGGGCTGCCAAAGCTCTGCAGTTTTTTTTGGTTGATAAATTACCTTTACACATTGATTTTCCCCATTTTGAGAGGTATGAAAACAAATGAGGGAAAACCTAACATGGGAAAGGAAAAACCTCTGAAATTATAAACTCCAAACAGCAGGTATGAGTCCAAACAAAGCGTTGAAAGCCACATGTGAGATTCGGAGAAAGTCTAAAGTTTGCATCTGTGGAGCTGCCCCAAATAATAATAATAATAATAATAATTTTCCTAGTTAATAATATCTAATAATATCTTTCCTAGTTTCCAGATGTTCTTCCCGAGGTCCTGAGTCATGTTATAAAGCCATCTGCTGCAAAGTGTAGTACTTGGTTCTGGAGTGGTTTTGATCCATCTAGAATCCTGTCCAGTCTTGTACTGAGTTTCCTAGTGCCCCAAGGAGTGCTGGAAGGCCCCAGGAAGCACATTTGGAAAATAAGCTGTTGGAGGCCAAACAGCACTGGATGCCCCAGCTGGGCCAGGAGGTACTGGAAGGGTTCTTGTTGGCTCATTGCATGGAACAAGCTGATCTCAGGCAGATGCCTTCTCTGCCCCTGATTTAGATCCAGAAGGGCTTCACTCGGATGGAAAGAGAACTTGTGAGGTGGAAATGTGGCCTTAAGGATTTCCCCTGCAGTGACTGCCTCTCCTTCAGGTAATAATTCCAAGGTCAAAGAATAGTGACTGCGTGCAGTCTACAGCCAGTGCCCTTCCCCACAGCTTGCAACAGGAGACCTTGTTCTTCTTGTGGCCATGCTGGGTGTTGCCATGGCTGCCTCAGCAACCCCTCCCCGGTTGCCTTTTTTGCTCACACCATCCTGGCTGTAAACCCAGGGGACTGTTCTGCACATCTGTGTTTGTGAGCAAGGTCCAAGTGCTACCTGTGCTTTCTCTTCCCCAGATCCTGCTATTTCCTGTTCTCTTCTGGTTTGCATGGCTCTAGTCTACTTCTCTTCTGAACAGTCTGATAGAAGTTAAAGAAAACTGGGTTTTATTTTTACATTTCTTCTTTTTATTTAGGAGTTCCAGCCAGTCTACAATTTGTGTATTAAAAAGAAACAGGAAGTAGTACGAGCAATAAATATCAATACTCATTAATGCATTTTCCTACCAAGTGGATTCTCTTTCTCCTAATTATTTTTCTTTCTTAAAAAACAAGTAGTTTAATGTGACAGCAGGAATTTACAGTGGGGCTGCCAAGCCATATGTCTCTAAGTCTCCATGGATTCCCATCATGACGTTTTTTTAAGCACTGAGAAGCAAAAGATGTGTGACACTGAAAATATTATTTAAAACTCATCTGTTTTTCTGTACCTTTGGGCCAGGATTAGTTTTTTTATAAAACTATTTACCAATAGACGTGCATATTTTGGGAGGATGAGGATGTCCTTTCTTGTCACTTGGTCTTGCAAAGACTGTGTGTGTGTGCTTGTTCAGATTTAAACAAGTCTATTGAGCTGCTCAGAGAGCTAAGGATGATCATGGGAGTAAATCACACAGGACGGGGACTGTAAACCTGAGTGGAGCATCGTGCTGGCAACTGCAGCATGGTCTCATCTGGGCAGGTTTTTTGAGTACAGGGTGCTCTACAGAAAACTGTGAAACATCAGTGGTGCTCCTCAGATCTCCATATAGTCAGGAGGCTTTCTGTGTTGCAGGTTATTTTTCCTAACCTTCTCTTGGCCTGGGTCCTAGTCTGATATTGAGAGTTTGAAAAGAAATACCTCTCCCTCTGGTGACTGCTGGGGCTGTGATAGGGACAGATGTTGGTATTTTGCCTGTGCTGCAAAGTCAGCACTTCCCATGCCACAGATTCTTCTATGGATTGCGATGGAGTTGTGCAGTGCCAGCTGAAACTGCTGGCAGCTGAAGGAGACACATTTGTGATTTTTGGCACTGCTATGATGTGATGGTTTAGAACTGGGTTTGATCTCCCCAGCTGACTCCCTCAGTAAAATATTCAGCTTTGGCATGATTTGCAATTTTACCCTATCCAGCTTGTTTTTTTCCTTTCATTTTCCATGTTGGAATGAAATGGGACTTCAGAGAGTTCAGGACTAGTGGCTGAAGCTGTCTGGGATGTCCAGAAGAGAACCAAGTGTGATGACTTGCAGGATTTGCCATGACTGCCCTTGGGTAACCTTAAGTATTCAGTCACCCATGTCATCTGGACAGACACCTATACACCAAGATGGGGACCTGCTGGGCTTTGGGCAGGAAGCCTTAGAGGCTCCAAATGTAGCTCAGACCTGGCAGTGACCCCTGCTGCAGCCTGGGACACAGCTGTCTGCTACAAGGGCCCCTTGCCTTGGTTGGTACAGAGTGAAATTTGCTGAGATGGAAGGCTTCAAGCTTCCCCCTGCCTCTGGTGGTTGTGTGTCACAGGGCCACACTTGATGGTGCTGCAGCTGAGCAGATATTTTCAGTAGTTGGATAGGAGACAAACCTAGGCATTTGTTGTTTCAAATAAATCTCTCTCTCTGTAATCAGTGGAATGAGTGTAGCATTTACAGTCACTGCTTTGTGGTCACCATCTCCTCCCTTTTCTAGCATTTCAGATAACAGCTGGCCCAATACTGCTCTATTTGAGGGCACTGGATGGTCCTGTTTCATTGTTTGGAAGCTAGATTGAGACCAAATTGAGGGAAAATTGGTTTGAGCTCTGTGTGTCTAACTCTGCCCTCAGCAGTGGCAGGAAGGAGGCCTTAACATGGGTTTATTTTCTTAAAAGGATGCAATCTGCAGTATGTAAACACAGAGTGCTTTTTCAGATAGTAATTTTAGAGGATACTAGCAAAGGAGAGAATGGATTATTTCAAGGATTAGCCAGAGGCTGAAAGTTAAACAAAAGGAGAAACGGGATGAATATTGGGGAGAAAAAATAATTCTGCTGTTGTAGTCCGGTGGAATGGGGATGAAGTGGAAGGACTGCTGATTTGTGTTGTTTCAAAAGGGGTAAAAAAAATACTTCTATAAGAGCAACCTTCCCTTGGTTAAAGCACCCAAGTATTATTTGCCTTCTCAGGTGGATCTGATTTGTAAACATAGCAGTTGTCCCACCTACTCTTTGAAAAGTATTGAAGGTTGGGTGCATGCTTAGAACAAAACATCTATTTAGAAGACGTCTAACTCTTAAGAAGTTCTTAATCTTTTAGGTGAATCTTGGGGAACTGTAAATAATGTACTGGAGATCATCCTTTTGTTCCTCTTTAATTCCTTATTTATTTTGAAAAGCTGTAGAAGTTTTGTTAAAACTACCCCATTTTACTTGTGACTTCAACTTCAGAGGAAGCTGCCACGTGTGCTCTTTTCATAATTCCATGCTGAAAGGTCATTACTGTGTCTCTGCGGCATTGCACTGAAGTTGTTTTTCCATTGTAATCTTATAGTAAGATCCTTATAGGATCCTAAGGACTTTACTAATAGACATCCAGAATGCGAACTGACTGTTTTCTACCTTGTAGGATTTTGCTTAGAAGGCGCAACATAATGGGATCATCAAGAGGGTTTCAAAAAGCCCCTTCCCAACTGTTTTCCTCTGGAAATGTACTCTGTGTGCTTGTACTCAAGAGTGTGAGATGACTGAGATAGTACTAGGAAACAGATGCTTTAAAAAATGTGTGATGTAATTTGTGGAATGGCAGTCTAATCCTAAATGGAAGTCCAAATGGAATTATGGACACGTGAATTTTCAAGACTGTACATTTAATTATGATGGACTTGGATTTTTCCTCCCATCCTTAGTGATCGAAGCTGTGGTGTTGCAAGCAGGCATTCCAATTTGATCAAAGAGATTTTCCTGTGTCGAAGTTACTCACCTGATACTAAAGGATCAGCTCGGAAGTCACCCCAGCTCTGCTTTTTAGGGCAGATCAGGGTGATGAGTTGAAGGCAAGCATAGACAGAAGAACTGCTATAAAAACAACAATGACGAAAGGCCAGGAGGAGTGACCAGGCCAAGTGTGGTAGCATACAGGTTTTAGAATACCTGTACTGCATATGCTTGTCATAAATGTAGCTAAAGAAGATACTTTTCTGTCATGTACATGGGCCAGCTACTCTCACTCACAAATATGAAATTTGTCTTTATTTAAAACTTCAACAAGCATTCCCAACAGCCATTTCTGTGTTAAACCTGGACATTTGTTTTCCTTAGAAGTTGAGTTTTACTGTTGTAAAGTTTTAAATATTTTTTCTCTCTTTTGTTTTTCTTTGATCAGCTTTGGCTCCTGGTGGCTGAAAATAGCAACTGCCAATGCTTGTCTGGTCTTTGGACCAGAGAAAAGAAATTCAGGTAGAAAAGAAATTGTGTTTTCTTTAGTTCCAGTGTCACTGGACTTTCCTTATAGTTACAGGGATTTCCAGAGGAATTGTTTCTTCTGTTTTTCCCTGTGCCAAGGTCTGAAGAGGTGGTCTCTTTTTCTTGGCTCAAATCTTTCTATTTATGGTGTGCTGAAAACACATAAGAGTGTTTGTAGTACTTCCTTCTGACTCCAGTGACACTGGCCCCAGGCCTAAGGCATGCTGAATTCTTGTTAGTAAGTATCCTGAAGCTTGTTCATTAAATGCAGATCTCTGAAAGTGTCATATCTAAGTCATGGAGTTACAAATTCTGTTTTCTTTGCAGGAGGTCACAGGCCATTATTTACTTTTCGTTTCTCTTTTTCTGGACTGTTCCACAGAGGTTTGCCTCTGCATTTTCACCATCCCTTCTCTCTTCGGCAGCTTTCCCTGATCCCAGTGCTGTTGTGTTCTCAGTCACATGGCAACTCCAGACCCTTAGATAACTTCTACCCCCACTCCAATTTGGCATCTGGTAAGAAAATAGAGGTATTGTATCTGACTGAACAGGGCTTTTAGGTTTGGACATCAGACTTACTGTATTAATATCACTCCTGGCCACATTTGTGAGTGGCCCAACAAACTTCTGATATTGTTTTGGCTAAATGCTCCTCTCTTCCTGCAGTTTTACTGGCTTGGAGTCCTTAGGCTTGTCTTCCCATCTTAGTACTCTGCCACTGTCGTGACAGCACCCTTAGCTCAGCATCAGAGCATGACATCTGCAAATGTCCACCCATGTTGCCCGAAGGAGGCACCTGGGTACACAAACTGAACCGGGCAGTTCACTGAGTTAACTCTCCTTGTTGCTGGGCAGAAGAAGCCACACATAGCTGCTCTGAGCAGGAGTCTTTCTGACGCATTTTCCTCAGGGACTTTTTCCCAGATGAATCTTGAAGACTGTAGTAGGCTTCTCAGCTGATACAACGCTGTACCCTCTTTTAGGTATTATCCAATTTTTCAGTCAGCTGCTCGTGGAATGCTGATTTCCTGAGTCAGGATTGGGAAGAGAATGGATGGATCTGGTTTTGTGTCTCAGAAACCTTACGCTCTATGTGTGGGCTGGTGGCATGGTTGAGTCTTTCAAAAAAAAATCAGCTTTACCCACGGGGGCATAGTGTGAGTACTGGGAGATCTGTGGTGGACATTGAGTACACAGACACTGGTAACTATTGAGAAGGTCACTAGGACCATTGTAAACATGAGATACTTCCCTATCAGTGGAACATCTAGAGATGTCAGGGGGACAATTTTGGAGATCAGCAGCAAGAACACAGTCAAGACAAGCAACACAGATATGCATAAGGTCATTTTTTCCCCACAGTCTGAAGGCAAGTAGAACACCAGGATGGCTAAGGATGTAATTAGCACACAGGGAATGATAAGATTGATGGTATAAAAAAGAGGTTTCCTCTTAATAATGAAGTCATATGTCACATCAACATAATTGGGGTCCAAAGGATTTACAGTCCTTCTTCCTGGGAGGGCTACAATGTCCCACTCTCCACTGGGTGTGAAGTCATCCATGCTGGCCGTGGAAGTTTTAAGCACCATGTCAATTTCTGTGTGATCGTATGTCCAAGAGCGGAACTTCAGTGTGCAGTTTTGCTGATCAAATGGGAAATGCTTCACTTCAATCTTGCAGGCACTCTTGTAAATGGCTGGAGGCAGCCAACGGATGCTGCCATTGTTCTTCACAATTGCATTTGTGTAAAGTGAAACTTCGTATGTGCCATCCGCACTAATGAAACCAGAGAAGGGAAAAGGAGAGAAGATGGTTAGGTATGAAGAGGAAAAAAAAAAAACAAAACCAGTCCAACACAGAAAACCTCCGACGTCTTTTGTGGGCCTCATTAGTTTCTAGAATTAAGGTTTAAATGGAAGATGCTGAGCTGAGGATAGTCAAGTAATACCCTTTTATTGGAGTGAAAATGTGCTCCTTAAGAGTTAGTAAAACCTCTAATGGATCACTCGTTTGTTTACAAGACATCATGAAAGACAGAGCTATTTTAGTGTTGAGGTTGATTTTTTTTCTTCCAAGTAGTATTCAAGTATCCAAGGTTTGGCACATGTGGCTGTTCTCCAGGTCCCTTCTGGCTCTGGAAAGGCCCTTAGGTTGTGAGGACTGGGGCTCAACCCTGAGCTGAGACCCTAGTAGCTAATTCATGTACATGGGGAAACAACCAAATGCAGAAGCAAGTGGCTACGACATGCAAGGGTTAGTAGTTCATTGACAATAAAATTGCTATTTTCGAGTAAAGAAACTGTATCTTATTTCTCACAGGTTAGATTACCAGTAAGACATACGATGTACTGGGTAGGCACAAGAATATGGAGGCTCTTCTGCTGACAGCCCCTGGCTCACTGTGGGGCAGAGGTTGGGTTGCTGGTGCTGTCTCAGTGCCCTCTGCGGTCCTGTGCACAGTCCACATATGGACAGAGCTGGGGGGGCATGGGGATCCTCTTTGTATTTTCCTTAGCACCTTCTTGAGCTGACTGATGTTTATCCCCCACTGCTTCAGCAGGTTGTCCTTTATTGACATTTTTAATTTGAACCTCTGTACTAACGTAAAAATCCAACATGGTGAGGCTAAAAGTTTGCTCCTGTACATTTAAGAAGCTTTTAAGAATTGTTTCTTTCTATTGTTACAGTCCATTAAATGGCATCATCTGGGGAGTAAGGAAGAACAAAGCAGAGGGCAGGGTTACAGTTTACCAAAACAGGATTTTATCAGACTGAGTACATCCTGAATTATTTTGTGACTAATACAATAGTTTTAAGTATTTGTCAAATCTGATTTCCAGCAATAGTATTTCAGGGACTTAACTCAGTTATAATAAACTTCCTAGGTTTTCTGTGTCTTTGTAAACTGCAATGTGTTCATGGATTAATTGGTTTTTGAAGTGTCATGAAAGTACATTTAAAGTTTTGGTTTTTTTTCCCTGGAGGCTTGATATCACCCACTTCAAGGTTTTGGTAAAAACTTAAAGCAAAACAGAACTGTCAGCTAGCTGACCGATGTACTGTAAAGCAAAATGGTCAAATGTTGCCCAACTTACTATGTTTTCTTATAACTTTTTTAATGCTTTATGAAAATAGGACATTTTAAATTTTTATAATAACAGAACTCATGGAGCCTTTGTAACATGTGGCCTTTGTAACAGATCTGTGTCCCAGAGTCTGTGCTGGAAGGGGACTGGGGAAGAAGTAGGAGACAAAACTATAGCTCAGAACCCAAGATGTCTGACAGAATTCCAGATGTTTTCTTGTAAACATGACTGGCTGCACCAGTACTTACAATTCATGCTGTTCAATTCATGCTGTTTAGGCTGATAGAGATCTGTGTGTTAGTTGTCAGCCTTCTCACAGATCCTCTGCTGGTGTAGCAGCTCACAGGCAGAAATGCTCCAAGTCTGCACAAATTTCTTTAACCAGCGCCCTGACTTCTAGCTGTGAGGCCAGTGCCCCAGTCAGATACACTTGATGCTGGCTAAAAGTTACAAAATGGAGTTTTAGAATTTTATCAGACTTTCACTTCATTGGTTCTGATGCTTGTTTCTCAATTCATGTTCAAAATTTTACTCGTGGTCTCCATAAACCACAGGCATTTTACTTACTTGTTGTAAAGCACAATGTCTGGCAACCAGATGTGTTTTGCAGGTATTCTCAGCTTGTCAATTCCCTCATAGTCAGAGGGCTTCCAGGACAAACGGTAGTCAATCCACTCCTAAGGGAAGAATTGTCAGGTAGTGGTGAGTGTCCAGACCAGCACCAGCAAAGCAGTCATTGTGATGGAGTGAGAGCAGCTGCATTTGTAGTTTGCAAGGGCATTCCCCTGTGGCTTTGCTTACCTGGTTCAGCCAGACGTTTGTAGTCATGATCTGCTCCCGTTCATTCTGCAGGGAAAAAGAGAAAAGCTGTCCTCAGAAATGTTTCACTTTATTGCAGTAATAAGATTTATTCAGTGGGCTTTTGAGGGTATTTCCAGTGGCACGTTATGATTTAATCTAGTGTATTTCAAGACAGGTATTTCTTTGCTGGTAAGATGGCCATCCTTGTGCACATACTGATGACACACAGTAACTCCACAAGTGCTTTTAACAGGGACAGTTGTGACAGGAGTGAGTGTTCAGTCACAATGGCCACCCCACATTCCCCCTTCTTCAGAGGAGATTTGGAACAGAAGGCACAGGTTTGACCACCAGGAAGGCCTAGAATGAGGTTTGTGTAAGGTTTGCCATATAAGCTCTCAGCTGGTAGATTCTGCTTCATAGAGCAGCTGTCTTTCACAAGCAGTCCAGAGAACTGCCTCTGTCTGGGGCTCAACTGAAGGGACAAGGCAGGAGACAGAAGAGTCAGGAGGATTTCTGCAGGAAAATAAATTAATTCTCCAGTCCTGAAGATGCTTGGAATTGTTAGAGCCTATAAGATGACTAATTTTGCTTTCTACTTGACAAGTCAGTATATAGAGGCATAGGGCTGCGTTGTTCTTGGTCACTGCCCATTCATCTACTCTGTTTAGGCTGTTGATTACTGGGGCCTGTGCAAGGAAGGCGTCTCACTTTTTATGCCCAGAATGCACAATCTGGGAGGATGCTGTGCTAGTGGTGGCACTGCACTGGTGTGAGGAGGCTTGTCTGCATTCAGGTGGAATTCTCCAGGACAAAACGGGTTCTTCTCCCAGGGCCATCTGGTATACATGACAGTCTCCTATAAAAATCAGCCTGAACATGTGAATGAAAGCTCATCTGTTTGAACAGTTTCCCTTATGTGTCATTAGTGACTCTCTCTTTTCCTCTTGGATTTCAGAATATAAATTATATAGGGCTCTTAAAATTTGCAGCAGCCCAGTCACTGGCCCATACACAAAATCTGTCAGGGAGGCAATCGTCTGTATCCTCTTTTCCACCCAGGGAGATGAGCAGAGTTGAAAGCCCTGATTCAGGGAGTTATTCCCACTTATGTGCTAGAGTTCATTTCACTGCAGTTGATGCTAACCCCTCCTTGGCACTGAGGTGCCTATTTGTACCTGGGGAGAACTGAGAAACAGGTGCTAACCTTGCGAGTGAAAGTGTCTTCTAGACCCAGTGAGGTAATTTTTATTGAATGTGAGGAGCTGCTTACATGAGGGTTGTTTTAACCATGTTAAGAACGAATGTGTCTTCTTCTTTTTTTCATTTCACCCTTCTTTTCTGATAGGCCTGTTATGCCATGAGATTTTGGGCTTGCTCTGTAGGCTACTTTCTGTCCATTCAACCACATTTCTTTGATGCAAGCAGTGTAAGGTGGTTTAGCATCGTGTACACAGTCCAGGATAGATCCTGACTTGGTGTAACTTACTGAGGCTGTAGTGCAATCACGGGAAGGACATTGACTTTTTTATCAATGGTATTTTATTAGGTATGAAGGTCTGAACACTGTCCTTTATTAGGCATAGATTAATCTCCCTGTTGTAGCTGCATTCTGAAGTATAAAACCAGTAAATTGCCTGTACTAGCTGTTGTTATGTACACTAGAAAATAAGAGACAATAAATATCAGAACAGGCATGGCCTAATTTGAACTTACCACACTGATGAGCTGTGCCAGGGAAACCAGCAGTTCTATAGATACCAGCTGGGAAGAGTTGACAGCTGGTCGAATTAACTTATTGTATCTGGCAGGACTCAGCAGGTAGTTCATGAGCTTTTCTTCAGCATCTGCTGCACTGCTTCCTGTAAAACATCATGCAACAGCGTTTTAGAAGGGAGACCAAGTGATGTGACATAGATATCACAGGATACATCAGATTATCTTCAGGAAATAATGAGGGCTTTTGATTTTCTATAGACTGTAGGCTTTCATGAACAGAAGGATATGGGGCTTGCACCAATGCCTGTTCTGCTGAAGCTCTCTCTTTCACAGGCCATAGATCAAAGCAGGTAAATCAGAGTCCTTTGGTTTTGTTCTGTGTTTTTATTTTTTTGTTTTTGTTTTTGTTTTTGTTAAACAAAATGGAAGTAAACCATGCTCTTAATAACAGGGGAAGAATGTTTCAGTGATCCAAATGCCAGGTGCCCAGCTGTGAGTTCTCTCTTTAAAAGGGCTGTGGAAGATGGAGTTGCATGTACACCTACAAATGGAAAGACTGATCTGTGTAGGGAAAACGAGGAGGTGAGCTGCAGGAGTTGTAAGAGTTTTTAAAGCTTGGCAGCTCTTCGGTAGATAGTCATGTTTCCCTTTATTATTTCACTTAAAACCTGAGGCAGTTTGTAAGCCTTATTCTGTGTGAAAACAACACCTGATGTATGGATTAGGACTGTAAACATTACCTGGCTAAAGCTGGAGTTGAGTGACAGCAAAATAGTGTCTGCACTGTACTGTCAAACAAGCCTGAACGTTCTCTGTGGAACAGAGTTTACGGCACCAATCCCAGAGATAACTACATCTGTTCCCACGTGCTGCCTAAAGCCTTTCTAGTGGTCTTTTCAAAGACTGTTGACCATCTAGTAATACTGATGACTAAGGTCCTGGGGTAACAGAATTGACCCAAGGAGATTCCTGATGTATGTCCAGGACTCTGTTGTGTTATGCAGCTGACAGTGATGGACACAGGTGTGAGTGAAAAGATATTGTAATCCCACTGACAGAATGATTCTTCAATAGAAAAAGGCACCCAACTCAACGTTAAAGACTGCAGAAATGAGGGTAGTCTTGCTACAGCATACTTGCTTCTTGATTCTTGTGTTTTGCAGTCAAGATGGAGCTAAAACTGGTACTCTGAAGAAAATGCGGCCACACTCTTAAGAATGAATCATTCTCTGTTTATAAGGACAGGTGAGAAGCCTTGTGATAGCTGAAGAGAGCTTGCTTAAAGTTATTGCTAGTTATTATTCTTTTGCTTCTGCAAAGTTTAATTCTTTATTAAAGTTATTATTCTTTGCCTCTGCAAAGAATTCGTCTTTGAATTGCTAAATATGTTTCCACTGTACTGCTATCTTTTTATGGTACAATTGTAGCGTATGGAACGCTTGCCAAATGGAGAATAAGAAGCAGAAACTGCCCAATATTTGCAGAAGTTAATTCTGAATTTGTAGTAATCCTATTCTCTGAAACCTGGTTTTAGCAATCCCAGTCGTCTGGTCTGCAAATCAAACCATACTGTGGGCTCTGCATGTCTGATGAGAACAGCTCACGTTGCCACGGAGTGAGCCCAGCAATAAACTTTATGCAGATGAAAAACAGGCCACAACTTAACTAGAAAAAAGGTATGTTAAGTAATTAATCCTTCTCAGAAATCATTATCTACTCTTAGGAAAGGAGTTCCTGCAGTCAATAACTCTATAAATTTGCCATCCCATCACAGCCTTTAGATAACTTCGTTATCAGAAGCAAAAAGGAATGGGGTGGCCTGGCCCCTCACCAGGTGCCTGGATCAGTACCACTAGGTGTCAGTAGCGCACTACCTGAATCCGGCCTCTCTCTGTAAATACCTTGTGAAAAAGAGAGGTTCCTGTATAGTTTTTGTAATTAGTTTTCCATTACCAGTCTACACATTAACCAGATGGCACCTAATGAGAACAAAATCACCAGACACTCAAGTTCATCTTTCTATGCATTTCCTGGTGTACGGAGCTGTGCGTTTCAAAGTCTTCGGTTTCCTCTCGGAGTTGGGAGAAATGGAGTTGCGCAGCGTCAGTCCTCACCAGAAATGCAGCAGAAGGTAGAGCAACGCTTTTAGACACGATTTTCACAAGCATGATGTCCTAATTTGGGGGTGGACTATTTTTGTCTACTGAAAGCTGTAAGGGAAAAAAAAAAAAAAAAAAAAAAAAAAAGGTTTAGCTTCCGTGAACACGCCGAACATCTGCTCTGTGCCGGGGAGAGCGAATCCTTACATAACCCGCGGTGCGCCTGCCTTCCGCAGCCAGTTCCTTCCTTCCTTCTGTGCGGGGGTCTGGCCATTAGCGACAAATTGCTTCGGGATGCTTCCAGTTTCACAGCAGAAGAAACAAAAAAACCACAGACTTCGCTCCCTCCCTTGTGCAAACTTCCCTTTATCTGTCGCCAAATTTAAATAAATAAAATGAAATAACTACTCACCCCGCGTTGTTTGTTTTTAGTGTGAGGACAAATATGTTAGAAGGATTCCCAGAGAACAGAATGAGGAGCTGTGTTGACAACTGCAGGCAAGTACGCTGTTAGCAGTGTTTAAATAGCAAGATTTAGGGAATGTTTCCCCTGTTTCCCTGACTTCAGTTTTTTTTTCTTTTAATGCTGAAATAGAATTTTTTAGAAACAATATGCTGGAGCATATGTTGTAAATTTTGTTCTTTCCTCACTCAAAAATTACTTATGTGGACAATGGTGATACACCAAATTCCAATCTGTAAAGAGTGAGTGAGATGCAGCAATAAGACAATCCCAGTATCTTCTCTGAAATCACTTCATGACGTTGTAACTTTTCAGCATATTGTTGAGTAAAAAGATTTATAAAACCTCTTAGAATAATACATCCTGGTTTGAGCCAGGATAAGGTGATTTTCTGGTTTGTACTTTTGCTTTCAGCTAAGTTGCTTGTAAGTAGTTGCACTTGCTGAAATTAACAGNGACATGTCAGTAAAATAGAGCCCTAGCAGAGGGTCATTTTTGGTGTCCAGGGAACGAGCTGATTGTGTACTGCCAAGCCCTTTCCATTCCAAGGTTCACATGATCTCTCCAAACTAGCACTCTGAAAGGCTTTTTGGAGCAGCAGGAGAGAAATAGGGAATTTGTTAGCACGAGCATTTGACAGGATTTTATAACACGGCCTCTGCAAGCACTATAGGACAGGATGAAGTACCAGTAGGAAAAAAGGTGCTAATATTTTTTTGTCTCCATTTTGAGGTTTCTGTCTGCTTCCAATGGCCGCAGGATGCAAGTTCTGCTTTTGTCTCATTTCCCAAGAGCCTAAAGCCATTGGATGGAATGGAGGCATTCCTGATTTACCAGTGTAACATACCAGACCTGCATCCAGCACAGTTGGTACCTGACCGGGGTTATTTGTAGAATGTGACCTGCTGCTGTTTTCAGTCAAGCTGCAGTATGTCAGGGTAGTGTTAAAAAACCCCTTGCATTCTCCCTGACTGTTGTTTTGCTCCCTTCTTTTTTTTCACTAAACAGGCCAGTATGTTAGAGCTTCATTGTCTTTCAAGGAGCTGCCATCAGAGGCAGCCTGATATGTGAAGAGAAAATAACTCAACTTTTTATAGTTGTACTGTCTAGAATCTGTATAACTGCTCTAGAACAGTCTGTTGATTATTTTTGTCTCATTTCTTTAGGGTATGGGTGGATTCACTGAGACAAATGGAGAAGCATTTCACAACGTGAACTTCTGTGTGGCTAAAACAAACTCTTACAAGGCAGCTTGCGCCTTTTGTCTTCCTTTAATCTGAAAAATCAGGGTACTGTATCCTCAACTGAGGGTTCCCATAACTCTTTAGAAAACTCATTTGTTTATTCCAAGAAAGAGAGCTTGTACATTCTCACCTTTCTTCACCTTCAGTCTCAAACAGTTTTCTTTAATACAGCAGCCTCACTTATAATCTCTCAGGTTTTAACCTCAAAAAAAAAAACCAAAACCCAACCAAACAAAAAAAAAAAACAAAACAAAAAAACCCCAACAAACCAAAAAACCTTCTTCTCTTAGAACTCCTGAACTTTTGGATATGTATATGTGGTCACTTTGTTTAGAGGCAGATTTATGGTGCCTTAATGCTACACAAACATCTTGAATCATAAAAAGTTCTGTGGACTATGTAGGAAATTGGTGGTTGATTTCTGATACGTGAAGCTTCTTGAAGAATTTTTGCATCACACTGTGCCTTGTGGTTATCCATGCCAACATTAATGTGCTGGTTTTGTTGTTTATCTTAACGATTAGGTCCTGTCTGATGCCTGAGATGACTCTTGCTAGCTCCTGCCTGCTGTATTATGTCTTTTTGTGTGTGTGCTTTCATTGCTTCTTTTTTGTTCTTACTATCTAGTAGCTGGAATTGCTTTAAATTGCAGTCGCTTAGCCTGGAGAAAACTCTGGGGATACCTAAGAGATAATGGTTGTAAACTAAAAGAGGGTAGTTTTAGACTAGATAAAAAGCAGAAATTTTTTACTGTGAAGGTGGTGAAACCCTGGCCCAGGTTGTCCGGAGAAGCTGTGGCTGTGCCATCCCTAGAAACATCCATGGTCAGTTTGGGCTGGGCTCTGAGCAACCTGATGTATCTGAAGATGTTCCTGCTCACTGTAGGGAGTTGGACTAGATGACCTTTAAAGGTCCCTTCCAACCCAAATAATTCTATTATAGGGGTAGAATTCTTACCTCAAAGTGTGTGGGAACTGAGGGAGAGGAGAGTGGTTTCAGTGGGATTGTACACGGGAACAGTCATTGTGGTGTCAGCTACTTGGATGGAGAAAGCCAGTGCAGTCCTCCTGAGTACCATGTGAACAGCCTAACCGTAAGGAAAATATTGCACTATTTCTCTGCTTCCCTCCAGCATTTAGTGATCAGCATGTAGAATCAGACCTTTCCCACAGGAGGTGTGTCCCAAGCAAAGTGTTTATGCTGAGCCCGCTGCTTCTTGCTTCTCTGTACAGCAGCGTGGCTTGTATCTGGTCAGAGCTTGTGTGATGAGGGACCTTGCTGCTGTCCTGAGCCTCCAGGGAAGTGTAGTCATGTAAGGGGAATTGAGCTCAAGGAGCTGTGCCTTCAGCTGCTGAGCTTATGTTTGAGCAGAGTACCAGTCTATTGGGCAAGAAAGACTGCATCTGTTTCTCTGCT
The DNA here is from genome assembly GCA_038090715.1 of Florisuga fusca. NCBI lineage: Eukaryota > Metazoa > Chordata > Aves > Apodiformes > Trochilidae > Florisuga > Florisuga fusca. The sequence continues at coordinate 60,513 of JAAWXA010000204.1, forward strand.
TTTACTCTCTGATGTCTGACCTCTTTCTCTTTAAAGGCAAATCTTCCACCTGCCAGCCCAGCCTCTGTGCTTCTGCAGTGGTTACAGGAGCAACAGATGTACAAACCCTGAACATACTGCTCCTGTGCTGCCCACACCACATCATGCTTGAGAGATGAGTAGCAGCTCAGGGTATAACAAAACATATTGGGATTGCTTCACCAAAGCAGTGGGACACCACAGAGCCACAGGCTCACAGCTCATTCACTGATGGAGCTATCTTTGCTGCTGAAGCAGACGTGGACCAGGAGAACTGCCACAGCTGTTTTGGTGGGTTTTGTTGTTGTTTTTTTTTTTTCTCTCTGGCCATATTCCTTCCTTTGCCATTTTCTTGTGTTCATTCAGTCAGATCGCTGAAGGTCTTTCTTCATCAGTTGTGCTATCCAGTTGCACCCCCACAGTGATGCTGCAGGATTCCGTTTGTTTACTGAGGTCCTGACATGAAAAGTCTTTTTAGCTGACATTATCATTTGTGATATTCTGGATTTCCATGTTAATGCACTGTGCAGGCATGGGAAGAGCCTGGCAGAGAGCCATCCAGGGAGCTGGCTGGGGCGTTGTTCCTGGCACTGCAATGCCTTGCATGCCCTGGGGTCTTAGATGGATGAGGAATGCAAGATGTCCAAGCGCCCAAGGAAAGCTGGCAGTCCCCTTTTGGTGGTCTATCATGGTTATTCCAAGCTGCCGCTTGAATTAGAAAAAAAACAGTCAGACATGCTGGAGCTTTCAAAGAGGAAATAACGTGGGGTGCGGTTGGCATCCTTAATGTGGGGGTTTCAGGTACAGAGAGGGGGCTGCAAAACATGTTCCAGATAGAAAGCCATGATTAGTTCCCAGTAGTTGTGACACAGAAATTAAGTTCAGGGCTGACGTAAACTGAATTGATAAGGGACTTCAGATCAGCTCGTTAAAGATTGGCCTTTGAGAATACATAGGACTCCCTCGCTGTCGCACTAGCAGAACATCTGTTACTTTCTCGTTGAAAATGACTATAGAAAATGTCAACTAGTGGCAAATTTTGGTTTTCTAGCATGTTACACATGAGTGAACTTCAATGACATCTGCCAAGATCCTGACTCACCACATCAGCAGCAAGACATACTTTGCTCTTTGACTGGTGGAACATGGGACTTGTTACAGGTAACTTCATCAAACATCCCCCTACAGGTAAAATTGTTATTTTCTCTGCTCATCGGTGTCTGAATGAGCTCATTAGAACAGCTGTGCTGGAGCTCATGTTTCGCATTCCTGGGATATCTGCTCCAAACCCACAAAATGCTCCAGAGAATTCCCTCTTTCAGCATTTTGACATTGGTACTAGCACCAACAATGCATGCAAACAATCAATGGGATTCCAGTTCTCATTGTCAAAGTCTGAATGATTACGGAGCCACTTTTCTGCTCTGGAATATGTCTGATGACAGACATTTTTCTTCCACTTCTGGGAAAAAAGTGCTTTCCTTGTCTGGTTAATTTTTAAAAGTTGTCACCACATGCTTTGTGAGCTATCAGCGGGGTTATATTTGTGGAGTATTTAAGGCAGTAACATAAAAAGCCTTGAATGCTCATTGATAATCATCAACATATTTAACCTTTGAAGTTCTCAAGTGTAACAAGTCCAGACAGTTCTCCAGAGCACTGCAGAAGCAGCAACTGGGGGTGGTTGTGCTATTTTGGAACTGAAGCTTTTCTTTTTATCAGTCTCTTTTTCTTCCTTTTATGTGCTTTAAGATTTGCTGCAGGGTAACCTGTTGACTGCCAAATACATGACTGGCCAAGTCATGTGGTCTTTGAAAACACTGCAG
>JAAWXA010000205.1:0-61475 GCA_038090715.1 Florisuga fusca
ATAAAACAACTCTAATTCATCAAGCTGTAGTCCTTACTTTCTAGCTGTGGGTTTAGACAGTTGTGGTTTGGAAAAGCTCCTGCTTTGCAGTAGTATTTCATTTTATAGGTTTAGTACACTAATGACATAAAGTTTCAAGAGTGAAAAAAGAACAGTAAAAAAACCCCAGAAGGTATTTTTCTTTTGTATTTGCACACATTAATTTCAACAGCCTTTTGTCTGTAAACCAAAATTATGAACAAATATCTATATGTGAAAAAGTCAAATGTAAGAAGCATGCTCTTTAATAATTGAGAAAATACTTTAAAACTTGTTGCAGAGAGATTCACTGCTTGAGATAATAAAACTCCAAAAAGATGTAATTTTTTGTAACTTAAAATCCTGCTCATTCACCATTTCCAGTCACTAGCTCTACAGTCTCTTAAAGAGACAGAATAGTCAGATGTGATTCATTCTTTCTTATCTATTATTATAAATTCAAACTGTTATTTACTCTCCTGTATTTTTACCTTTACTTATTAAATGTACTAGAGGACTCTTTAGGGTAGCAGAACTAGAAAAAGGTAAAGTGTGGAATTTTTTTTTTCTCTGTCTCTCTCAGCAGAACATTTCTTGATAGCAACGATTAATGCAAGTAAGATTTGGCAGTGTTCATGACTTTTCTGAGAACATATTAAACTCAGTAGGTTTTTTGTTACTTACTACTTATATATTAATTATTTAATTAATAATTTATTATTTACAGACCAGTTATTTTCTGGTCTGCATTTATGATGTGAAGTATCTGGAATTGCTGAACTAATACAAAAGAAATTCCCCGGTGGAACTAAGTTTTCTCCTTTCCCTAGTTTTGGAAAGGGACCTGTCATATCTGTGCTTGTGTGGTCTGGATGAATTATGGAAAATGTTGATTAAATAATCAATTCCTTAGTTTTGGGGTAGTTTTAATGACATGGATAAACTGCTATGAGGACTTATAATATGTTTACTTGCTGTTTCATGGTAACGCAGATGGATAACAATGTCTCTATGGATCTCTTGGGAAGCCTTGCTCTCTATTTCAGTGATGGGAGAAACACCCCAGGCTAGCAAGTTGTGAAGAATGTCCACATTATAGATACTCATAACCATCTACGATAAGTGCTAAGTATATCAGTAGCCAGGTCTCTGGTCATTTTGAAAAGCAGATGTGTCACTGTGGAAAGTGGACATGATACACACTTTGTAATCACTAGATGTTGTTGCTGTCTTATATCTTAATCTTGCTCATTTTAAAAAGTTATAATGAGGCTGTCCATATTAACTCCCACCCTCACAAAACTCTGCCCAAAACATCCAGAGAAACCCTGCCAGGGTGAAATCCTGCTTTTGTCTATGCAAATGTGTAGGGAAAAAAGATATTCTGTATAATCTACAGAGTTAGCTGTCTTCAGAACTTCTTTCTTTCTGGCATACAGAAAATTTCTAGCTACAATGTAAGAAAATGTGTTGCCAGAAAATTAAGATCACAAAAATAATGGATTACAGCTGCAAGTGTTGTAAAGGCTATGATTTTCCCTAGAATCCTGAAATGCTTCTCCAAGAAAGAGCCATAAAAATTCTGCAGTGCAATTGCAGGTGAGCTTCAGGTAGACCTCTACCTGTTACAAGAAAAAGAGTTTTGATTTAGTTGCTTGTTTTTTCCATCCTAGAAATGCCTCTTGGTCTCTATCTACTGTGTAGTGGCTCCCAGACAGGTTGTAGAGGGTTATACATTGTAATTGATGCAATTATTTAGGAGAAAAGAATGATAGATTGGGTTATTTGTTCATTCTTAAGGTGAGTGATTAATCCTTTTTCTAAGAGGCTGGACAGGCAGAATTACAAGTATCACTTATCTTGTTGTTTTGTTTTGGTTTTATGTTAAGGATAAGAAGATTCTGCATCTAGTCTGTTATATCCATAATTTTTGCATATTTGAAGATTCTATTTCCACTTGTATGTTAGTGAGCAATAACATAACATGAAGCATCCTGTTCATAATTAGCTGTCAAGATATCTTTTTGGTTCTTGTGGCCATTTCAAATCTGAAAGAAAAGCATTCAAATTATATTCCAAAATCCTCTGCTTTCGTAGTTTGAAAAAAATATGAAAGCTTCACATGAAAGAATTCAAATCTGTTTCTAAATAGAAAATGGATTTTTCAGTGAAAGTCAATAGCACTTCTATCCTCTAACAATACTGGGGGTTCAGGATCCTGAGCTCTTTGCTTTTTGTGATTCAGCAGGACCTGCAGAATCAGGATGGATGTGGCTGAAGCACTGTCCACTCTTTTCCCCACATCTTGTTGATTGCACAGTCAAGTACTAGGTATACAATATACTATCATACAGATGAGCATATAGCTATGATGATGAATAGGGGTTTTTAACTTCCTTTAACGAGACAAATAAGTAAAATCTTCCTGGCTTATACCTACTAATTGACACATTGATCCAGAACAAAAGATTGCATTGTATACGGTCTTTTCAACTCCAATCTGATTTGTCTTCTTGTTCATAAAAAGGGACACAGTAAACTCATGCAATACAGAAAAATGACTGACCAGGACTGAACTACAAGAGAGGCAGTGTATAGTTTTGCTATAGTTTTGCTCTGTATAGGCAGTGCAAGTTTTGCTAGATGTATATAATGGCATTCAGGTACTATGGGAACTGTACTCTGCAGTTTATTAAAAAAAAAGGTGAATAGTAACAATGCTCTTCTGCTTAGATTATAATAGTTGGTTTTGTTAATCAGAATAGTCTAAGCTAATGGAAGCATTGCTGATGCTGATCATATGAGGCAGTCTCTCAACACTATTGGTTTTTTATATCTTGATTTTACATGAGAAATGAAATTTTAAAAACGTAATTATTTTATTTTGCTTTATACTGGTATAGTAAAACTTAGGAGTTTCACCCATGTCCCAGACTAAACAGCTGAAATTTGATCCATTGGACTGACAGTGCAGGAGTCGATGACTCTTGATCAACACATAAATTGTTTTTTGCGACTTCTTGCGAGTATCTATAAATCCTGTGCCTCATCCTGGAGGTAGAGGTCAGAACCTCTTTTCTGGCTTTTCTGGTTTGGCCTTCTCTTATCTGCTTTTTTGTGTGCAAAAGCAAAAACAAAATTAAAAATAATATGCATGGGGAACTCTTTAATTGAGGAGGGAAAGAACAAAAATTTTACTTTGCTTCCCAAATCCTAAAAGCCCAAAAGGCCATATCATGTTTTAGGAGCTCTCATAGTTTGAAAGAGGCAGCTGCTTGTGTCTCAGCCTACAGACAGATCAGTTACAATGGCTGAGATTGACTGAAAGTTGTGGAGTCAAAGACTACTGATGGGTAAAAGGGTTATTAGCATTAACTACTTGGTTGATGCATCTTCACAGCCATTCTCCTTCCCTGAGGCAGTGAAGCTTGTGCGCAGTTACTGGGTTTACACAGGGGCAATGGAGCGAGACTCTTAGTCAAATTAGGCTTGATGGTAGGGAGCTGTTGTGAAAGGCATGAACCACCTCAGGTGAAAAAAGGATTTGAAACAGAGCTGCTCACCTCTTGGACAAATGTTGTGACAAGTCTATCCAGTGCTGCATGTTTTCCTGAGCTACATTTGAAAGAAAAAAATATTGAAAAGCTTGCTACAAAAAAGATAAAACTCAAAAGATTTTACAAAGTAGGCAGGTCATCCTCTCTCTGTGCAAATAATAGGGAGGTGATTTAAAAAACAGCCTGAACCAACCAAAACTAAAAAGACTTTTTTACTATACAGACTTTACTGACTTACTCATTAAATGAGGTGAAAAATATCTTCTATGACTGACTAAAAAATAAAAAGTTATCTCTATTTCTGGCATACCTAATAATTATTTCTTGACATTTTCATCAGTAGTTAAAATATGAAATTGTAATGAAATTGAAGTGCATGCAAATTAATGTGTGCAAATACAAAAGAAAAATACCTTCTGGGGTTTTTTTACTGTTCTTTTTTCACTCTTGAAACTTTATGTCATTAGTGTACTAAACCTATAAAATGAAATACTACTGCAAAGCAGGAGCTTTGCCAAACCACAACTGTCTAAACCCACAGCTAGAAAGTAAGGACTACAGCTTGATGAATTAGAGTTGTTTTATATCACTCTTGATTCTGGAAGACAATTTTCTTATTTTTATTTTCTTCTGCATATTTTCTTCTAGGCCTAGACCTAGTCTCATGGAGTGTGAAACATTCTCCACTTAGAAAGGTGTTACAGTTCTGCAGTTTGTGTTTTTACCTTTTGGAAACACTCTGAAAGACAGAGGTTTATACCAAGTTTTGCATCAATCCTAGACATATCTCTTTACATAATTTTAACCACCCAATATAATAATCCATTAAGTTATTACCAATTTTGTTTCTAATGAGGACTATGAAAAAGCACTAAGAACTGTGCAGCTTGAAAGGATCTTGTCCTTTCAATAGTAGATTAAGATTTGTGTTAAGTGAGAGATAATTATTCAGTCAGACACATATACTAAATAATTACTGTACTGTAAATCTGAATAATTATAATCCTGGTGATGTGAATTAGTCTTAATTATAATTTCAACTCAAAATTGCTGCAACAATATTTCTTCTTTAAAACACTGCTTACTAAAATGCTGCTCGTTTTTTAAACTGAATTGTAGATGAGATAGGTTCCATTAAAATCACTTTAATAGTTACTTTCAGATTGCTTGTTAGTGTGAAAAAATCAGACACTAGTTTTATGGTGACAATAGAGATTTGCTCTGAAATGATTCTTGATTCATTTGAAGATAGGTTTGTGTTCTTTTTTTTTTTTTTTTTTACTTTTAATTTACATTAATTCCACATGAACAGCCACATTTTAACTGAAGCTTGAGAGGGTTTTTAAAATTTTAGATCCTGATATTTACAGACTAAAAGTGGAAAGATTTGACAGCAAAATTGCAGTAACAAAAATTAATCATGTTATTTAAATTCTTTGAAGACTCTGTAATATTTGATGTTGGAAACATATTTTCCATGATAATGAGAATTCTAAAGTCACAATGACACTCTAAATGCTTGTGGAAGTCAGCCTTAAATATTAGTATTAGTATTAAATTTTGCCACTCCCATAAAAAAATCTTAGCATATCAGTTTTTAAATAACTGGAGAAGACAGACTCCTATTAATTTAAATGACGTAGGGTTGTTTTTTTTTTTTTAATTGAAACTGGGATTTTTTGTATCTTTTATTTGTGAGTGCATAGTTTATTTTTCCCAAAAGACATCTGCATATCAAACTACTTTAGTGGTATTCAGTTTCATCTGTGGGAGGGGGGGTGTTTAAGTATGATGAGGTATGAGTGAGTTGAATCAACTTGGTCTGAAGTTTTTCAAAAGGATTTTCTAATCTGTATTTTGGGTTGTGTTTACAAAACAGGGAATGCCATCTGGGTACTCCTTCTCATATTCTTATCTCAGTAGTTAACACACTAGAGATGGGAAGTGCAGGTCAATGGCATTTGGGGTAGGGGTTGTTGGTGATGTGCATGTTCATTCTGAGGCTCAGAGTGTGGATTTGAATTACAATGTGTAGATCTCATCAAATGAATTTGAGATCCATGGAGTCTCTTTGAGCTTCTCCAAATTGTAGATATGTGATTTGTCTTTCGTTGGATTGCCTTGAAACCCACACACAAATCTGTATTTTATGGTCTAATTATAATTGATTGATGCTGACAAGCTAAGTAAGTGCTTTTGTGCTGAAAAATAGTTTTTGGAATCATAAATTGCCACCAAAATGAGTATCATCAGAACTGGCTTAAGAGAAACTACACTGAATGGATAAATATGATCCGGATAATTTTTGCATGTTCTGAATTCAGATAGAGGATGTAAGGAAGGTTGGAATGGAGAGCAACTCCCATTTTCTACTCATGGGAATGCAGTAAAATTGCATTAAATACTTGATATTGTATTGTTACTTAGTGCTGAAACAAAGAACTATGCTCGGTGAGTGATTTCTCTTATGGCAAGCAACATCTATGCTCAGTCAAAATGTTACCCTTACAATTGCTCCAGTGCATCTCAGTTGTTTTTCTGGATCTCCAGAAAGCTGAAGAAGGCAGAATTATAGGCTTTGCATCAGTTTATGTAACTGCTAGCTAATTACTTTCTAGCAGTGATTAGACACAGAAAAGTTATCTATTTTGCCAAAATTAGTGTGAAGACCAGATTTGCCAGAAAATGTGCTGTGCTGTACACTTCAGGTATGAACCCAGTGGATGGTTCAGAGCAGCATGTGTGTGCAGCAGCTCTGATAGGTTCAAGATGTTTCAGAGTAACTCAGCCAAAGGCACTGCTTGGCAGCCATGTGCCTGGCTATTGCACCTTGAACACACCTGGTCTATTTGTATGTGGCCATGCAAAAACAGGAGTGAACCAAAGAAATGGAAAGCTGCAGCATCTTCTCTGCCTTGCAGTAACAGTTAGATGGAGATAATTTGAAACAATATTCCGTAGGAATATCTTTTTGTTACGATGGCACTACGTGCTTTGGCAGGAGGTGGGGTAAGCTTTTCAAACTGGTAGCCACATCACTCATAATCTGTGAATGAATAATGGGCTTCAGATCTTGTCGTGTTTGTAACTTTTGCACTACTAAATTGACTCAGCCAATGCCTTGAAACAGATCTATCAATGCAAACAGAAATAAAAATACTTCAGAACCATTTTAAGACATGATGAAAACCTTATGAGGCAAATACCATCAAACTCCAGCCAAAATGGGGGTTATGTCATACCTATAGTGTTGTTTGATTTATTATTTTTTTCTTTAGTTGTTTTTTTTTCTTCTTCTTCTTTCTTTCCTACAAAGGTTTAAACATAGTCATATAAAGGCAACAAACTTTTTGCACAATTAAATTTTAGCATGAGTTCCAGTGACTTCTTGACATATGCATCTATTTCTTTTTCACTTATATTCACTGTTTCTTGTTGGCCTGAAGAAGTATTATCTATGCTTTGAATCACTGCCAGATATCATATTTCTTGTATCTAATGTTCTTTAAAAAATCAATAGAAATAAGTATATGTGTAGAGTTTTCTTAGGAGCCTTAACAGGAAACATAGGAGTATTACAAGAATATAGTTAGGTCATGTAGAAAGAAAATTAGAGAGACAAAGGCACAACTTGAACTTATCTCGCCACCTCTGTGAAGGACAAAAAGTCCTTCTACAGATATATCAACAGCAAAGGAAGGGGCAAGGAAAACATCCATTCCTTACTGGACATGGGCAGGAATATAGTTGTCAAAGATGGAGAAAAGGCTGAGGTATTTAACACCTTCTTTGCCTCAGTTTTCAACAGTAAGACAGGTTATCCTGAGGACAGCTAGCTTCTGGAGCTTATAGAAGGTGACAAGAATCTAAACAGTCCCCCTGTAATCCAGAAGGAAACAGTCAGTGACCTACTGAACTGCTTGGATCCCCACAAGTCTATGGGACCGGATGGGATCCACCCAAGGGTGATGAGGGAGCTGGCAGAAGAGCTCGCCGAGCCTCTCTCTATCATCTACCAACAGTCCTGGCTCACTGGGGACATCCCAAATGATTGGAAGTTGGAGAATATCACACCAATCCACAACAAGGTCCGGAAGGAGAACCCGGAAAACTACAGGCCCGTCATCCTGACCTCAGTGCCTGGCAGGGTTATGGAGCAGATCATCCTCAGTGCAATCACACAGCACCTGCAGGATGGGCAAGGCATCAGACCCAGCCAGCACGGGTTTAGGAAGGGCAGGTCCTGTCTGACCAACCTGATCTCCTTTTGTGATGAGGTGACCCGTCTGGTGGATGAGGGGAAGGCTGTGGATGTGGTCTACTTGGACTTCAGCAAGGCCTTTGACACCGTCTCCCACAGCATTCTCCTGAAAAAGCTGTCAGCCCACAGCTTGGACAGGAGCACCCTGTGCTGGGTTAGGAACTGGCTGGAGGGCCGGGCCCAGAGAGTGGTGGTGAACGGGGCTGCATCCAGTTGGCGGCCAGTCACCAGTGGTGTCCCCCAGGGATCAGTGTTGGACATGAGCCAGCAGTGTGCCCAGGTGGCCAAGAAGGCCAATGGCATCCTGGCCTGTATCAGGAACAGTGTGGCCAGCAGGTCCAAGGAGGTGATTCTGCCCCTGTACTCAGCGCTGGTGAGGCCACACCTCGAGTACTGTGTCCAGTTCTGGGCCCCTCAGTTTAGGAAGGATATCGAGGTCCTGGAGCAGGTCCAAAGGAGGGCAACCAGGCTGGTGAAGGGACTCGAGCACAGATCCTATGAGGAGAGGCTGAGGGAGCTGGGGCTGTTCAGCCTGGAGAAGAGGAGGCTCAGGGGAGACCTCATCGCTCTCTACAACTCCCTGAAAGGAAGGTGTAGCCAGGGGGGGGTTGGTCTCTTTTCCCAGGCAACTATCAGCAAGACAAGAGGACACAGTCTTAAGTTGTGCCAGGGGAGGTTTAGGTTGGATATTAGAAAGAATTTCTTTAAGGAGAGGGTGATCAGACATTGGAAGGGGCTGCCCCCGGAAGTAGTGGATTCTCCGTCCCTGGAGATATTTAAAAAGAGACTGGATGTGGCACTCAGTGCCATGGTCTGGTAACCGCAGCGGTAGTGGGTCAAGGGTTGGACTTGGTGATCTCTGAGGTCCCTTCCAACCCAGCCGATTCTATGATTCTATGATTCTGTGATTCTATGAAATCAGGAACTTTGTTGCAGTCAAAAGAAGTTCTTCGAACCCAAAAGAGAGGTGAAGTGCATTTTAAATGGCCTTTGAAGAAAATGTGTGTGGTTTGTTTTTTATTTTTGGAGAGAACTTCCTTGCTTAGGGTTAGGAAACTAATTAGCTCTTGATGAAAAGATGTGAACAAATGCAGTCAGTATCTGAATACCAGTCACCTCTTTTGTGGCTTAGTTACTACTTTTTTTCATTAAGCCATCATCTTTGTTAAGCAATAGTCTTCTATAGTAAGACTGAATTTTTATAACATGGCATCAATAAGTCAGTACTTTTAAAAGGGGAAAAGCAGTCTTAACAAATCCAACTGTAAATGTCAGTCTTTCTTAGTTTCTTTTTTATCGGTTGTTTTAATGTTTGTTTGGTTGGTTTTTTGTTTTGTTTTTTCTTCCCAACCCCCCACCCTGGAGATCGTAGGACACAATTAATGGCTACATTGTCTCCTTGTTGTTCATAGGAAGAAAATAGTGCATGCATTGCAGTCCTGAGTCACCTCAGAGATTATTTCAATTCCAGGAGTAGACAGAAATAAACAAGGAACTATTGTCAGTATCTTGGTCTATAAACTGCACAAGCAGTTGAGAAAGATTCTAATATTCCCAACTGCAAAGATTCCAGACCTATCTTAATTGGAGGTAAAAAAAACCAACCTACCTGCTAGTAGTCTGAAGAAACATCCTTCCTGGGTGCTATATGTGAAGCAGTCTGGGCTTTTTGTGATTTGGGTTGTATTATAATTTTTTATATCTGGACCACAACTGTCATTGTTGAGTCAAATTTGCCAATAACAATCATTGCATAATTTGAATATTTTTTTAATTGATTGAAAGAGGGTGTTCAGGAAGCATATTTTTCCTAACAGTTCCAAGAAGCTCTTTTCACAGTCTTGTAGAAGTCTCACATGAATAAAGTGAGTGGATTACCCTTTGTGAGTGTCAACCTGGTGAATTCTGCCCAAACTAATTAATAAATAGGCCCCCCAAATGTCTGTGGGAGCAGTTAATTGCCCAATTTGAAATGATGGGTTTGACATTAAAAGATTTGACTCACACTGTCATGATCAGTGGAGCAGCTGATTTTTACATCTTTTTACAGCAGCATCTTTTTACAGCTCTGTAAATATTCAGTGAGCTTTTTGTAAGGAGAAAAAGTAAATTATAAATGTTTCACAACTGTTTCTCCTTCTCTTAGTGGCAGAGACTGTTTATGTTAGCGTAGAATATATATGAAAGTAACTATGCTTACATTAATATAGATAGTATTTTGCATTAGCATTGTGGAATATAAAATGGAATTTGCATCAGAGATTGTGGATAGGATTAATTAGCAACAATGATATTTTTACAGGATATGTGAATATCTGGTATGAATTTATAATTATTAATATTATTTTGACTGTGTTTGGAACCTAAATATTTTACAATACATTTTTGAACCCCATGCCTTCAATAGTTAATTTCATGTATGCATTCAGTCTACAGTGTCGAAATAGCTCTTCATCACATTCCCCTGTACATATTTCTTCATTATATTTAATAATTGTAAGGTGAATTAAACAAAACAAAACAAAAAAGAAACAAAAAAACCACCAACAAAATAACAACAAAAAACCTCACAACTAAAAATCTCACCCCAAAACCCTTGAAACCAGGATTTCGAAGTGTTCAGAGTGTGAATTATGAAAGAATTCTGGAAGCATGTAATGTGCTTATGCAGATTAAAGCATATCTCAGAGGGTTTCTTGCAAGTTAAAAGATATGTAGAGATAAAACTTAAAAGGCTCCACAGTCCATTTAAAATTAAATTTGAATTGGTTGCAGACTTGTAAACCCCCTCTGTTTTACTTTCTGGAAGTCTAGTTATCTCACATGCCACCTAAATTGCATGTTTTTCCTTCAAGATATAGTACTTTAAAAATTACCCCTTTTTTTCAGGTGAAATGACCTTTGGATTTGCATTGCCTGAGAAGATGAATGACCTTTGCTACTTGCTTTCATCAACTCATTCTAACCACAGGATGGTTTGGTATTCAACACACTGCAGTTGCAGAGCTCTCTTTCGCTTTCCATGCTAATGTAATAACATGGCAGGAGGCCTACACCACAGTGAAATATTGAAAAAGTATTACTGGTTCTGTAGCAAAAGGAAGGCATAACATTTTGCCCTTGACTGTGAAAAGTAAAATAGAAATATTGAACAGAAGTGATTTTTTGAGTGTTGCATACTGGCTTGATTTGTTACAATATACCATAGTTATTGTAAACTGATGGCAAAAATAAGGACAACTTTCTTACAGCTGTTTTTTTTTTGTAGTGTTGAGTTTTGTCTGTGGGATTATCTTTAGTAGTAGTAGTAGTAGAAGCACTGTTAAAATACAGTAGCAAATTGAGAGAATATGCAAGAAAATATTCCCTCACAGAAGATTGGTTTAATTAGTATTTGCATTTGTGCAGGTTGAAATCTTGAAATATTTTATTTTATTCATATTCAGAAATTGATGTCTCATTATTTTCTTCATATCTTATCTCCTAAAGGCTCTTTCCCATTACGTCTATTGATTTCCTAATGACTAGAAATTCCCATTATCTACTTCTTGAACTTCCTATTGAAAGAGATTAATTTCAGCTATTATTTATTTTATTCTGCATCAAACCAAAGTGTTTTTACTAATAACATGGATTTTGCTCTTAATTTATTAGTGTGCTTTATCATTGTCAATAACATTATACAATTAATGAATTAAATGAACGTGCAAGAGGTGTAAACATGTGCATGACATTAATTGCTAACTTTTTAAAATTTATAAGAAAGCCATCTTATCAGCCACTATAGGGTATCTGAGCACAGCCAGAACTTGTCTAATATTGTAATATACTATAGTTATGTGATATATTTTTTCCCTTTTCATTGATAATGAATAGAATATAACAGAAATCTGCAATGTGTATATAGCTAATTACAGGAGAATGAATGATAAAATTTTCTTTTCTTTTCTCCACCTACTCACATATTTGGGATTTGACTATATTCTGTAGTTTCATAAATTTGGTAATATTAAATTATCATTAGTTTTAAAAATTAAAAATTTGGCAGCAGTTATTTCAAGATATCACTCCTTAATAAAACAAACAAACAAACATGGTTAAGGAAGTACATGATGCTTGCCTGAGGTTATCAACCATCCTTAACACTGAAATACTTGGTTCACTATATGAGCTTGCTTTATTTCCTCTAGAAAATAAAATCAGCAACCAGAATAGAAAGGTAAATACTTAAAACACAATGATTCTGCAACTGCAGAATATGAGATATACTGTGCAGAGCTTCCACTTCTGTTTCACAAGTTCTGGAAATAAAAGAATAGGTCTAATAAAATATTCCTTAGTATGATTGTGAAATGTAAACATTTGACTTAAAAGTTTTGCTTGACTCTGAAGCTGCTCATGCTCATTGTACTTACCATTTTTAGGGTAGTGCAGAGGTCACCTTACTGGAACAACTTGGTAAGATGCTACTTTAGGCTTGCTGATTGGTACAATCATGAGCTATCTACTGTCATTATTAACTTCTTCTTTTCTTTTCTTTTTTTGTGAATTTCTTGTTGTCTTTTTTCTTTTGTAGAGCATGCAGCAAAAGACTTAGACAGCTGAAAGAGATGTTCAGAATGATAGATACTAATGTGAAAAATGAGCTTACTACACTGAGACTCTAACCATAAAAGATAAAGAAAGAACTACAGATGTTTGATTTTAAATCTTTATCTTTCAGAAATAAGAAGTAAATTCTTAACCTAAGGGCTTGTTTTTCTCCAGTTCTTTTGATTATTTGTTCTCTCATTATTCAGCTCAATGCTATTTTCACATTACTCAGTCTCAGTGAGAAGTCTTCCATTCTCCTTAACACCCTTAAACTCTTACAGATTAATATGACTCACATATATATGAATGACTTCTGTATGTTCTGTTTTTTTCCCATGAAATTTCAGCAAGTTGTTCTGAAGAAAAGAGTAGGCAATGAAGTGTAGATTCTCTTGTCTTCAACTCTGTATTCCTGCATTAACCCATTGTGAGACGTTCTTAGTTTTGCTAGGTGGAGTATCTTCTGCCTCAGAAGACATGCTGAATGTGTGCATAAATTGTATTCTGCTACACTTCACTTTAGAACATATACTACGCTTTTGTAAATCCATGATGTAGTCCCTCTTGAAGAAGAAAAAAAAGAAAAAATTCCCTGTCCTGTGTTCCTTAGCTGTGAAGACTGTGTGTATGTATGTGACCATGCATTTTATACAGCTGCACTCATTCTTGGAAATAAGATAAAAGTTTCCATATGAGAAGTTACCAAGTGTTTGTTTACTGAATTTTTAATGCATCAAGGTGAGTTGCAAGAAATTTAGAATTGAGAAGACCTTTGGAAAAGGTCTGGAAAACCTGGTGTCTAGCATCATATTCACAATTCAGAATTTGACTTTTTCTGCATGGTCAGCTTGGAGGGCTGGGGCGGATGTACTGGAGAGAACACCAGGTTGCTTGTTGTGTAGTGGGAAGCGTAAGGAAATAATGCTATTGGAATGACCCCTCAGCAAATTTTCAAGTTTGGAGGCAATGGAGGTTTTAATCATGAAGCCGGCTCCTGAGAGGTGTCTTTCAGTTTTGGGTTTGCCTGACCAATAGAGTGTGTAGCCAGCACCATGTTCTTTGAGACTGCTTTCCTCATGAAGACGAACTTCACTGAGAGCAGCAATGTCAATGTTAAGTCATGACAGCTCGTGGGCTAGTAGAGCAGAACAACACTCAGGACGCCCAAGATCCACTGTGTCAAGCATGGTTCTGATGTTCCAACATGAGAGTGTCAATCTGAACACACCTTTAGAGGCAGGGGTATGCTTTTGTCTCTGTCTTCGACCGCATCAGAAGATGCCCATTGACCGTGTCTGGCCAACTGTGTGGGGATTGGAGATGACCTTTGGTTAGGCCACCTTTTCCAGGCCCCTCTCCGTGTGGAGCAAGCAGTGTTCTCCTTGAAAAAGGCTGCTTGGTCACTCAGGATGCTGCCAAACAAGACTGTCATCTCCTGGGTCAGTCTTGAGCGACCAATGTCCTGAGCCACCTGCACTGCAGCTTCCAGTGCACCTTTCCCCTGATGTTTCAACCCTCACCTGTCCCTGCAGGGGCTTTACAGGTGTGGGTTCACCCTTCCAGCCTGCGCAGCGGAGAGAAGGAGAGAAGGAATGATTGATTGATTTGCTGTCAAAATGAAGACTGGCAGTATGTAGTCACCTATGATTCTCCAGGCCTTTTTTCTTTTTTTTTTCTTTCTTTCTCCCTTTTAATTGTTGTAGTTTCATGGTTGATGTTTTCTGAATGAATAATTAACTCTCTACCTGCATTTTTGACACAGGTGAATAGGGGTAGCAATGATGCTGGTTAATAAACACATTGAATAACTGATTACTAGACTAGGTAGGTGATAGGGATAAATGTACAGTTCTGCATACATGTAGGGATAATCTAACATGTAAGTAAAAAGATGAGACATGGGCCACCTAGATGCAGCCCTTGGGAAAGAATATAGGGAGGAAAAAAAATTAATAAATTTCATTTTAGCCACCAGTACATAACAATAATGATGCTGCTACTAAAACCACATTCTTCTGGACTTTAAAATTATATTTTGTACAATGTAAGAAATAATTCTACACCTGACCTGTAATAGGGTGACAAATTTCAGACACTTTGTACCTCAAGAAAGATGTGGACCACTTAAGAGTTCCGGGGAGCCAAACTAGAATTAAAATCTGGAAATAATGATCTAAGAAGAGAGACTGAAGTAACTCAGGATGTCTAAAGAAGAGGTGCCCAAAAAAAACCCCCAAATAATACACTTTTTTACAGAAAGAATTCTGCAATAAGATAAGATATAATTTTCTCTTTATGTTGTTTTTATCAGTAAAAGTACAGGCTTTAAATGACAATGAAGAGTGAGGTATTTTGCTTATGTAGAAAAAGCTTCTACTAGAGTAGATGGATTAGGTAAACTGTGGAATATCTTTTTTTTTTTTTTTTTAATTTTTTGTCTTCAGATTCTTAAACCAAATTTAAATGGCATGACCTTGGATAAAGCAGGAAATTTGGAGGGTAGTTTTTAGATCTAGTTTTCTAGAATTAAGCAGCTATAATTATCAGAGTCTCAAAAAAAACCCAACTTTTCAACATTATGATTGTGCCCTTGCCTTCTAAAATGCCTGACATCTTAGGAAGTGAACGAGTGTTGGCAATAGTTAATGTTAGGGGTCAATGCAAACTTGTTTTATAATAGCTTCCTAGAAAGTAGTTTTACTTTTTTTATATTTAAATGCTTAAGGAACTCTGTGTACAAGTCTAAAAATATCCATATCCCTACAGTATCTTCCCTACATTTTTATCTGTAAGAAGAAAGTTTAAGATTAAGATACTCCACTTGACTAAGGGTTGACCTTTGAAATTTAGGGAGAACTTTTTCCCTTACTGTCTAAAAATGACTTGCTTTTCCAAAAATCAGTTCTAAAATGTTATGGGTTTTTTTTTCATTTTGGATGTTCATACAGAAGTGTTAACTTTTCCTTAAAGGGCAATAAAAAAGATGTTTTATTAATCAGATGTGGGATTTTAAAAGTATTTTATGTATTGAGAATGTCCCATCTAGTGTGTATTTCTTCTGTGACTTAAAAAGATACATTTCTTTGCTCATTACATTTATTTCACTTCTCCTCAACATGGGGCTAACTTTATTTTTTTAATATATTTTTCCATAATTTATTCCATTCATTTGAAAATGCAGTTACTACATGTAATTAGACTACACATGAGAAGAACTGGAGCTCAAAATCTACAAAGATTGCTCACTTAAATTGCAAAATATTTGTTTACAAAATCAAAGTTAAATGTCCTCCCCTTCCCTTTCCACCCTCCCTCCCCCCAAAAAAACTCCAACTTGCTGTCTAAGAGCTGTAATTTTCAATTCTAGAACTATGATGTTGGGTGTCTCCATTCTGCATTTGCATTAATTGAAGGAAATGATTGGTGTTTAAGCTAAATATTATGCAAATGAAAAAAAATCTCATTCTTAATTGACTCACTGTGTTTATGCTTATTGATTTCTCCTGTGGATATTCTGCCAGGAAGTTGGTCGGACATGTGAACTCATGACCAGTCCTCTTCATTCCTTTATTCCTTCTTTTGTCACTGCAACCAGATACCTGTACTGGCCCAATGAAGACAAGGAACCGACAATTAATTTTCAGTTCTATCAGAGTGGAAGAACAGAAGGACAAAAGTATATTTTTCACCTTTTATTAATCCTGGCACTTTCTAATAAGGCAGAAGTGCAGTACTTTGTTTCTAATTGATGCTTTATTTGAAAGTAGTCAACTTCCAAAACAAACTCGTTTACAGTCAAGGTAGTCTAGTTACAAATGAAAAGCTTTTGGTATAAGGTATGTGTTTATTTGCAGATATCAAAGTAATGAAAAGTATGTTGATAAAAGCTTTGTGTCATATATTGCTACAATTTATTTCTTTAAATTTCTCAGCTTTATCAATTTATTTTTATAAACATGTACAGTGCAGCTATGTAACTAGTAATGCTTCAAATGGGAATGAAACCAAATGCTTTCAAAACAACTGTATAGTGAAATAAAAACACTCTCCTTCTTCTGAGCACTTCTAAAATCAATGCTTTGGTAAATTTGCATTTAATTTCTACAGATTAATATAGGGAAAAGGTTTGAGGTAAAAGCTGGTTAACTTCCTTTATTTTATTTTTTTAAATTTTGAATTTTCATAAAGTGAGGTACTCCTCCAATTTTGGTATGCTTTCCAGTAGTATGCTTGAAATACAGTCACAAGCTAGAAAAAAATCATTTGCTTTCCTTAGAAAAGTTCTAGAATACATATTCGAGGTGTTTCCATAACATACCACCATCCAGCCTATTTTGACCACTGATGGTTTCACAGTTGACCTTCACTGCCTGGATGACAAAATATTGTTTAATGCCACACACAGGTGTCTGTCTCTGATGATAGATTGCTGCTGTCAGCAGTGGGCCCTGGCAGACTAGAGGGCCCCCCGTGTGCTGGGATGCATCAGATCATAGCCAGACTGTCAAAAGAAGTGATGGTGCCACTGTATTCAGCATTGGTGCAACCTCACTCCGAGTACTCTGCAGTGCTGGGCCCCACATTTAAGAAAGAAGGGAAGGGCCTGGAATGTGTTCAGAGGAGGCCAACAAAGCTGGAAGTAATGTCCCAGGACTTGGGAGGACTGTGAAGGACTTGGGTTTATTTAGTTTGGAGAAAAAGAGGACAGATGGGTGACTTCATGGCTCGCTGCATCTTCCTGAGGACAGGAAGGGGAGAGGGAGGTGCTGAGCTCTGGGATCCAGTGAAAGGCCACGTGGGAATTGTTTAAAGCTGCATCAGGGGAGGGTTAGGCTGGATCTTAGGAAAAATTTCTTTACTGAGAAGGTGATCAAACACTATGATAGTCTTCCTAGAGAGGTGATTGCCTCAAGCCTGTAAGTATTTAAGAAACATTTGGACAATGACAATAATATGTTTTAACATTTTGTCAGACCTGAATTGATCAAGCAGTTGGTCAGGTGATTATTATAGGTGATAAGTAACTCTAAGCAAGTTCATTATTTTCCAGAATTGGTTTTATGTTTTTAATAATTTTTAATACATTTACTTTATTCCCCCATTACTTTGATCCCATTTATTTGAGGGCAATATTTCTTTTAAATATGAGTTGATTTTGGCCTGATTTTTCTCTTTAGTTTTCTATTGCTTTTTAGATTTACCATATATCTGAGATTTTGCTGGCATGTTTTTCTCTTCTGGTTGAATGAACTCATATTCTCTGGATAAATGTGTTTATTGACTGCATTTTATGAAGCGTGTTGTATTCTATCTCTGCTGTTTTATTTCTAAGATTTTTTTTTACTTCAAAACAAATTTGCTTTCTGGGCTGACTTGCTGAGTTTGTTGCTGCCAAACATTGCATTCTTGTTTTTCTCATCACTGAATTCTCTGAGGCTGCAATGTTGAGTTACTACATTTACATCTCAGTGTAAGGTCTTTTGTTCCTAGATTTTTTAAACTTTTTGACAGGAATTTTATTCAAATAAATCTTTGATACTGAAGCCAACATATCTGTGAGAATAACTTTGCCCTTCCTGTGCAATCTACTCTCAGAGAGAATTTTCTGCAGGTTTTTGTATTGTTGTCATGTAGCTGTTCATTACAATTTCTTTATATTCTTGAAATAAAACCTATTCTTTTTTGTATTATTTGAAAGCATGAGTTATCTATCCACTTCATCATGACAAGCAGGGTGCCAAAATATGAGCATATAGAGTTGTGCTTATTGATACAGTATTGTGGATGATATATTGCTTTTATATCATGTTTCTAATATCATAGTTCTTTACTGATTAGAAGTATTTTCCTGTGACTATTATGTTGGTGAAAATTTCATTAAATTTTTGCAATTTTACTGTTATACAGTATTTTCTCTCATATATTAACAAGTAATCTCTATCTCATCACTGATTAACATTCAAGAAATGCACAATCAACAGTTTCTTTTTTAGCCTCTGGATAAAATAGTGGTTTGAAATTTGAATATTATATATCCATAAGCTATGCCATTTTAGAAGTCTGAAAGACTAATTTGTCTGCTTTTTCTTAATGGGAGGCAAGAGCACTACGATTAATTTATCTGCAGTCCATTTCTCAGGCTTTTATTTCTTTCATCCTTTTACTTATCTATGGCAGCCTATCAAAGGTATAATAATTTTGTATAAAAATAAGTGAAAGAAATGTTAATTTACCTTGTGAAACATAGGATTATTATTTTTAGATACATTTGAGTCTACATTTTTCTTTTTCCCTGAAGAATTTTTTCCAACCAAACTTCTTTCTCTCCCTTGCCCTTTGATAAGTTTCGATTGTTAAATTGTTATCAAAGATGTGAATTAAAAAATAAGATGTATACATGATTTAAAGAACACTTTTCTCAACTATAAGAGACTGGAGCCTTTCCTGTGCTAGTGAGACATTTGCTGAGAAGGTGCACTGAATCTGGCTCCACCAAGGATTAAATAGTCTTCCATCTGTTCTGCAGTTCAATGTTCTGAACAATAAGGTCAGGTGTCAGCATGCAGACAGAAGTGTAGCAGCTTCTACCAGGACTAGTACTGAAATGATTATTTAAAAATTTTTCAGGTTTAGGCTGTAGGGAAATACAGATTTATTTTTTTTTTATACAACAGCGAATACAATTTACTACTGTATAAACATCAGCAGGAGCATGAGTAGGAGGAAACAGAATAGGAGTTAAGACAGAGAAGATCTCATGGAAGGCTGAAGCAAATCTCCTGTGCTCAGGATGTGTGGATCCTGGAGAAGCACAGCACTTCCTATAAAGGGCAATTTTAAGAAAGGAGATGTTGTTCTCCCTCACTGCTACATGGCCGAGGTGAAACCTGAAGAGAGAAACCAGTGGAATGGAAGAAAGTTGCTAAATCAGATTTGACATTCAAGGTGCTGTGAGAGTAAATTAAGGAATCCTGGGGAACCTTCCTGGGCTCAGTGGTTCTTGCTGGTAAATTGTTAGAATTATTTCCAGTAGGGCCAGAATGTACTTTTCCAGGCAGTGGTTTAGCCTTTCTTAGGACCTGACATGCTCCAGTGGTTGACTTTTATTTTTCTTTAAATATTTCCTTTGCTCTCAATGCCAACCTCAGCTTTAAACCTACCTGCCTATCATTCTATTGCATTACTTTTCTCTCTTCTTTTCCTGTTTATCCTGCCCCACCCCCTTTTCACATTCTTTGTCTCTTAGGTATTTCACAATATATTTGGAATAGCTTCAGAAAATGAATAAACATGAGCTAACATGATACTTGATGTTCTAACAGTGTAATGTGTTAATGTTGCTTCCTTCACCTTGTGTTATGCAGCTTGTAAACTTTGAGCAAGCCTGTGTTTTCATAATGGGACTTCAGCCTCATTTAAAGGCACCTGTGTAACAAATGTGATTAATACAGTGCATAATTTTAAACTGCTAATTATGCATAAGAATAGTAAAGGTGCTTTTTGCAACTCCAGATTCCTTTGCTGGATTTGTTTAAATTTAGTAATCATTATAAAAGCTGTAAAATGTTCCTGATTTGCATTTCAAAATGGTGTGAAAGCATACCAATGGGTTTTTAGAAGTGCAAATTTCTTTAGTGTCTTTCTTTATCAGGGGATGTCCTTGGATTACAGAATCAAACTTGATTCACCAAAGAACTTACTTAGAACTCAAAGTAATTTGCATCATTACATAGAACCCAGAGTAATTTGCATCATTACATAAGTCTTAGATTATATGAAGAATGAAAAACCTTATTTTTATTACGCATCAAATACAATATCACAAACCTTTTACCTTTCATTCTAACTAAAGCCAACTTTATCTAATACCAGAGAGCTCTAACCCATTTCATGCTACAAATAAATCCTTTAAGTATTGTATTAATGCAATCTTTGCCAATGTATGTATTATGAGAAGTAATATGCACTGATTTATTAGTTTAGTAACTGTAGTTGTCCATTCCTACTAACATTATTTTTCTTTGTTTTATTTTTTAAATTTTTATTTTTAAAGGCTACACTGATATTATTTTTTTCTGTAAGTGGCATGAATTTATTCTTTCCTAAACAATAATGTGGTTATTTTGTTAGATGATTTTACAAATTGTGTTTTCGAGTGAGAGGGTAATAACCTTGACAGAAAACCAAATATTTTTTTACCTGTATTGACAGATTTTTTATATATGAAGTGCTTTGTAGATTTCAAACATTTTAAAATTATTATTTGTCCCTTTGTGTCTAATTTTATTCTGTTTCTCTT
The DNA here is from genome assembly GCA_038090715.1 of Florisuga fusca. Taxonomy (NCBI): domain Eukaryota; kingdom Metazoa; phylum Chordata; class Aves; order Apodiformes; family Trochilidae; genus Florisuga; species Florisuga fusca. The sequence goes on from JAAWXA010000205.1 coordinate 20,729, forward strand.
TTTTACTTGAAGCCTAAAAGGAGTCACAGAAGTCTTATTCTTGATTCTTCAACTGGAACTCAGTGTAGCTGAACTAGTGTATCAAAGTTTAGCACATATTATTTCTGTGGGGAATAAGCACTTTCAAGTTCTTTGGAAAACTGATTCTAAATTAACTTGTGATACTAGAGAAAAAAATTATGTTTGCTTTTATGCCTGCAGAAATTATTTTTTATTAAATAGCTAGTTGTCCAAACTTTTAAAAATCTCTAAACATTACATTTCAGTGTTAAAACAGAAATAAACTTTCAACTGAGTTCTCTCTGTATAGGAGAACTCAGTATTTTGCAATCTAATATTCCTACTATATTTTTTTTTCAAGAAAAATTAATTATTAATTGCTGATATAATAAACTGCTCAAGATTGAATGAATGTTGAACATATTTACAAGACCAAAGCTAACACATTTTGTCTGCATGTGTGGCTTTCAAATGATGGCTGTCATGCTGGGTTTTGATTTAATTTTATGGATTATATAATGATGAGACAAGTGGAGGTAGAAGATAAGGAAATAGATAATTCTCTTTTTCCTAATTTCTCGAACTTTGTTGAAGTTGTGATGTTTTTAGTTGTAATTTACATCTGATGAAATAATGTAAGTAGGTGAATTATGTAAAATCAGTTAGTACCCTCACAAATTTTTTTTAATGCAATTCCTGTCACTCATGTAAGTGTTTCACCTCTTAACTATAAGAGTTATGTCAGGACATTACCCTGGCCCACTTAATTATTTTCATAGAGAAAAGTTACCATCCTGTGCTTCCATTAGTGTCATTTCTCCTCAGAAGGATAGATGACAAAATTTACACAAGGAGAGGAGTTCAGTTTTATTGCATTTTTAAAATTACATGGCATGGTAAATTTTTTTTTCCAGTTATTAAGTGCATTCCATTGTTATGGAGAAACACAATGTTCATCTGCAAAAACTCTGATGGCAGAAGTCCTAGTGGCTGCTCATAATGCTAGTTTTTGGTTTTCAGATGACTCGGGTTAATTCAAAGATTCTGTATTTTCTAGTCACATCCCCATTCCCTACCCACCTTACTGATGGCCCTCTTTTGTAGTTAATGGAGATCATCTGGCTGCATTAATAAATGCTGGAATTAATTGCCAAAAAGGATAAGCAATAGACATTTCTTTGTTATGCTTTTTAGTATGTGGATTTTTCAGGAGGGGAAAAAAATAAGAATAAAAAGAATTACTTTGTAGCATTTGGTCATATGATATAGTATAATCTACAGAAAACCAGCATAGTTTCAGATTCTGTGCATTTGCATTTAATGTTAGAAATAGTCTTCTCTTGAGAGGTGAGAACAAGGATACTGTTATATTCAAATTACTAGAACTAGACCACTGTTAGTATGAGCTTTCATATGGTAAATGGCTTCAGCTGAAAAGTTCTTCAAGATACTATTTGAGCACTAGATTTAAGAGAAAGTCTGAAGCATCAGCCTATTGGGCTGTAGCACAAACTTTTGGGATTGTGCTGCATTTTTTTCTAATGGGCTTTTCCCAGCTGATACCAATTGACTAAGACCTATTGTTGGCAAAATGTTTGTTTGATGTGGGGCATCCTACAGAGGAGTTGTTGCTTATATTTGCTCTTTAGGGCTCCTGCTTTTTTTTTCCTGACTATTTACCTGCAAAAGTGACAAAACTAATAGCTTTTGTTATTGCTTAAATTGAAGTGTAATGTTGGTTTAGAAGCTTGTTCATCAGTACTTTATTAAAAAAATCACTAGCAGGGGTTTGTAGAACTGAAAACAAACTTGTTTGTGTAAGAACAGGAACACTTGTGCATGGATACATCAGCTTGAGACAGATAGATTTAGTATAGTAATTAAACTAATTAAGGCAGTTGATTAGGAAATATAATTCATTTTTATTTGAGAAAATTAGCATGTTTTTTTACTTTTTAATAAACATCATGACATAAAAACCTCACTAACGATCTGATTATGGGGAAGTTACTTTGATTGAAATCCTCTTTGCAGAAGTCCCTATCTTGAGGCAAAGCAACTCTAAATCAAATAGAGCATCTCTTCATTAAGCAGCAAAGAGCCTTAGCAGAATTCTCAAGACCTGCAACACATATGTGCCATAAAGGGGACTAGACTAACATCAACCTTCCTGTTGGATGGCAATTATAATTTGCTAACATTAGCTGCTTAAACAGTTTAACAGTTTTACACTGCAAGAGAAAATTAGTTTCCAGAATTTTTGGGGTGTCTTGCATCTCCAATCAAGGGCTGATGGTAATCACTTCACTGCAGCAGAACACAGAATACAGCTATGATTCTCCCTCTAGAACCTGACTCATTTGACATTTAATTCTTTGAAAATGCCTGTAACTCTTCATTATAACTGAAATGGCTCATTTTCCCTCTCTTCCCTTCCCCTTTCATTTGTCTCCAAGAAATCTGTATGATCATGCTGTTCTTTAGGCACTGAGAGCCAAGAGTAGTAATTCTATTTGTAGTTCACTGTACACTGACGACAAATTGCAGCCTTTAAAGAGTTCAGGGCTGTTGTGATAAGTGAGTTGTTTTTTAAATACACAGAAGCAGAAGAATGATTTACCTCTCCAAGGAAGAGGATAGAGGCATTTTGCAACACACACTTCATTCTCAATGACAGACACTTCTTCCATCTTTCAGAACTGTGTTGCCTACTTGTACAATACTGAACTTGTACAATACAAAACTTGTACAATGTCACTTGAACAATACAGAACACACACGTACCAGAGTCAAGCTGTTTTTCGTCAGTCTGCAAATCAATTGTAAGAGAATATTCTCCTTTTGAGTAATCTCTAGAATTTTCAATCTTGAATGCTTGCCATCTGTCTACAAATGGTGACATGTAATATGCTTATGCAGAAGTAGAGAGCAAGGAACAACGTGCTACAATTAAATTATCTTCATTGCAGTTGAGCCACTGCCTTAAAGAACTCTGGAGCTGGAAGGAGCTGGAAGCCATCGTGCAGCAGGAAAGCTATGATGTAGTTGCTATCACGGAAACATGGTGGGATGACTCCCATGACTGGAGTGCTGCCATGGGTGGCCACAGGCTCTTCAGAAGGGACAGGCAGGGTAGGAGAGGTGAAGGGGTAGCCCTGCATGTTAGAGAGTCTCTTGACTCTGTAGAAGTTGAAGTCAGTAATAATAAAGTGGAGTGCCTGTGGATTAGAATCAGGTGGAAGGCCAACAAGGCTGATATCCTGGTGGGAATCTGTTACAGACCACCCAATCAGGAGGATGAGGGTGATGAATTATTCTACAGGCAGCTGGCGGATGTTTCAAAATCGTAGTTCCTTGTTCTCATGGGTGACTTTAACCTGCCGGACATCTGCTGGGAACTCCACACAGCAGAGAGGAGGCAGTCTAGGAGATTCCTAGAGTGTACAGAGGATAATTTCCTCCTCCAGCTGGTAAATGAGCCTACCAGGGATGGAGACCCGCTTGACCTTCTCTTCACAAACAGAGAGGGGCTGGTGGGAGATGTGGTGGTCAGTGGACATCTGTGATCATGACACAGTGATCATGAAATAATAGAGTTTTCAATACTCAGGGATGCAAAGAGGGTCATCAATAAAACCTCTACATTGGACTTCCGGAGGACAGATTTTGGCCTATTCAGAAGACTAGTTCAGAGTATACCCTGGGAAACAGCCCTTGAAAACAAAGGGGGCCAGGAGGGATGGACGTACTTCAAGGAGCAAGTTTGGAAAGCAGAGGAGCAGGCTGTCCCAGTGTGCAGAAAGGCGAGCTGGTGGGGAAGACGACCTGTCTGTCTAAACAGGGAGACTTTGAAAGAAATTAGGGTTAAGAAGAGGGCCTACCAATTATGAAAAAAAAGGCTAACTACTCAGGAGGAATTTAGGAATATAGTTCGGTCGTTTAGAAAGAAAATTAGAGAGACAAAGGCACAACTTGAACTTATCTCGCCACCTCTGTGAATGATTACAAAAAGTCCTTCTACAGATACATCGATAGCAAAAGGAGGGGCAAAGAAAACCCCCATTCTTTACTGGACATGGGCAGGAATATAGTTGTCAAAGATGGAGAAAAGGCTGGGGTATTTAACACCTTCTTTACCTCAGTTTTCAACAGTAAGACAGGTTATCCTAAGGACAGCTGGCTTCTGGAGCTTATAGAAGGTGACAAGAATCTAAACAGTCCCCCTGTAATCCAGAAGGAAACAGTCAGTGACTTACTGAGCTGCTTGGATCCCCACAAGTCTATGGGACCAGATGGGATCCACCCAAGAGTGATGAGGGAGCTGGCAGAAGAGCTCACCAAGCCTCTCTCTATCATCTACCAACAGTCCTGACTCACTGGGGACATCCCAGATGATTGGAAGTTGGCGAATGTCACGCCGATCCACAAAAAGGGCCGGAAGGAGGACCCGGAACCTACAGGCCCGTCATCCTGACCTCAGTGCCTGGCAGGGTTATGGAGCAGATCATCCTCAGTGCAATCACACAGCACCTGCAGGATGGGCAAGGGATCAGACCCAGCCAGCACGGGTTTAGGAAGGGCAGGTCCTGTCTGACCAACCTGATCTCCTTTTGTGATCGGGTGACCCGCCTGGTGGATGAGGGGAAGGCTGTGGATGTGGTCTACATGGACTTCAGCAAAGCCTTTGACACCGTCCCCCACAGCATTCTCCTGAAAAAGCTGTCAGCCCACAGCTTGGACAGGAGCACCCTGTGCTGGGTTAGGAACTGGCTGGAGTGCCAGGCCCAGAGAGTGGTGCTGAACGGGGATGCATCCAGTTGGCGGCCGGTCACCAGTGGTGTCCCCCAGGGATCAGTGTTGGGCCCAGTTCTGTTTAATATCTTTATTGATGATTGAGATGAGGGGATTGAGTCCATCATCAGCAAATTTCCAGATGACACTAAGCTGGGGGGGAGTTTCGATCAGCTGGAAGGCAGGAGGGCTCTGCAGAGGGACCTGGACAGACTGGAGAGTTGGGCTGATTCCAACGGGATGAGGTTCAACACGGCCAAGTGCCGGGTCCTGCACTTTGGCCAAAACAACCCCATGGGGACCTCCAGGCTGGGCACAGAGTGGCTGAAGAGCAGCCAGACAGAGAGGGACCTGGGAGTTTGGATCGACAAGAAGCTGGACATGAGCCAGCAGTGTGCCCAGGTGGGCAAGAAGGCCACATATTGATGGTCACATATTGGAATGGGCTGCCCAGGGAAGTAGTGGGTTCTCTGTCCCTGGAGATATTTAAAAAGAGACTGGATGTGGCACTCAGTGCCATGGTCTGGTAACCGCAGTGGTAGTGGATCAAGGGTTGGACTTGATGAACTCTGAGGTCCCTTCCAACCCAGCCAATTCTATGATTCTTATTTGTACTAGTTTTTACCTTTCAAAGACTGCGAGGGTAGGTTATATTTATCTATTTATCTGTAATGGAAATTGGTTTGGATTTCACATAGTCCATTTCCATAGAATCATTGGTGCAGAATAATGAGTAACATAATTTAGAAATGGAGTCAAACTGGATGTCAGTGAGAATGTTGTTTTCATAAGGGCAGTAAGATTATTCCAACTTCATTTATACACAGTCGTATTTGTCATTGTAAAGGGATATATATTTGGTTTTCATGATTTTCCTTAGGATGTAATATGCCATAAATCTAAGAACAGGTCTGCGGGTAACACTGATATAACAGTCCAGGTGTTGAGAAGATGGACCTAAATATTTTGCTTCCTGCAATTTGATCTGATTTTGTCCTACTGATTATGACTTTTTAAAAAACAATTACCTCAGAATATTCTCCATGCATTCCTAAAGTAAGTATGCTACAGTGTTGTAGCTATTTTTGCAACATGAGAACTCACAATACTTCCTTCACCTACTGTAATTCAGTACAGTACTTAAATGCCAGTTGAAGAATACTGAACACATACACTCTTTTTGCCATGCTCAGGGTATGATTCTAGTGTCCTTTGGTTCTATCAGATTTGCCATTCTGGCATATATAAGAGTAACACCAGTTTAAAGACTCCATAGTTGACAGTGCAGAAATTAATTTAGTAACTTCTGGGGAAATACCATTACTCTTCAAAGGCTCAAATAATCTTTTCCAAGACTATTTAACCATTTAATAGAGGGAAAAAAAAACCACATTAGTAACAGAGGAGAGGGGGGCTGTACAAAATGCTAAAAAACGTTCTATGCATCTGTCTTCTTGCTTATTGTATAGTTATATAATGAAAATCAAATTTAAATCTTAAACTGAATTTTGTGAGCTCAGGATTATAAAAGTTTTTGGTTGCATGTTTGCATATAACACATCACAGTGGTTTTGGCCCCTAGTGGTGACTCTTAGGCACTGCATGAATAGGTTAAAAATAATATCTTTTTTGTTTATTAGGTAGTTATTCTGAACCATTATAATCCAGAATCAGATCAAGACCACACCATGAGCATAATTTCTCTATTCAGTGGACTTCAAGTATATTCCTCTAACAACATGGCAATGTGGATCCTCTCTTTTGGTAATGTATCTATTATTTTTGCACAAATAATTTCAGTTTAATCCTCATACTGTATAATGAAAAGCAGAATATTTAGACATTTTATTTGGTTAGGGGGCGATTATTTTTTTTTCATAGAAGTCATGTAATCTCAGAGCAGGAACTCTATGCAGTTGCTTATCAGAAAATAAGTATTAATTTAAGAAGTAAACTCATCAAAAGTTTCATCCAAGCAATTTTGTGCTCTTGGTTTACATTATAGTAGCTATGAATGCAGAAAGCTCTTCACACAACATACATGTATTCTCAAATGTTTAGACTAGGTTTTTATTATGGTGATAAATTAATAGGCACAGTTAAGAACATCAGCCCTGAGGTTTTTGTAACTCCTTTTGTGTTTTCAAGGAACAGATTGTGCTATGCCAGGCAATTGCAGAGCTGCATTAGCATAGGCATAAGGCTAAAGCCAGTGCTGCATCTCTTCTGAAAAATAGGAGTTAATAGGAGTCTTTGTATCTAAGCAACAACTCTGCCTGATGCTTAAGAAAGACATCATCTCTCATGCCTAACTATTCCTTTAATGTGAATGAAGCCCTGAAGCCACTTGGATGAAGATTTGTCTTTGCTCAGGGATTGCCACACTGCAAAGTTTCAAATATAGCACCTTATTTCCTTAGTTTAACACAATTCTGCAGTTACAGGAGAATTTAACTGGCTCAGTAAGTGACTGCATCCTCATCAGCTATTTAGATTAATGCTATGTCAGTCCCTGCTTCAGAAAAAAACAGGAGTTCTTCCCTAGTCACAATAGACATCACAACAGTCAGGTATGGTTACTGCTATACAGAGCTCTCTGCTCAGCACCAAAACTAATTTAGTCTGAAGGATATAGGAGATCCTACAACCCTGCAGGTGATGACAGACTAATGAAGTGGATTCTTTCCCAGTGTCAGTACTGAGCACTTTGATAAATTATTGAGATTTCTTCAGGAAGAATAGCAATAAAACCATGCAACATTTTCGTCTTCTTAAAATTTTGAAGATCAAAAAGATGCATCTTCTAATCAGCATTTTCACTCTTCCCATGAGCTTGACATGGATAAAATACTGTTCTTATGTAAGACTCATGTAATGGAGATAAAACTGTTTAAGACAGCCTAGAAGTATTGCTATGGACTCATAAATATGGTTTTGAAAAATGAAGAAGAGGCTGTGGCTTAATAGTTACAAAGAGAAAGAGGGAGCACACAGTTGTACTATGTGGATCCATGCACTGTCAGAATGTGATTTGAGATTAAAATGCTTTCCATCCTAAAAGTGATCATCATTGTGCTCTTTTGAATTGACTTTTAAAAGTTATAAAAAACGACTTTGGAAAGCAAATTTTTGTATTAAACCCCCAATTTCTTTTTAGATTATGAGTGGAATGCAAATCAGTGAAATTGGTGCTAATTTTCCTCACTGAGGAAAGACAGAGATGCAGTGGCACAAAGAGGGAAAAATGTTCCCATTGACAAACTTTTTAGCTTTACTTTGTACCCTGAGCATAACTGCAATGATCATATGAGAATAAAATTGATAATGTAGGTAGATACTTGACATTTTTCTCCTTTGAGTTTTGAGAGGGCAGGCACTAGAATCTCTCATTCTCATTGATCAAAACCATGATTATCTAGGGTACATACTATGTCAAGGAGAAGTTTTACTAATTCATAGAAAGTAGATTTATCTGATTTTTGCTTTAATATCTGAGGAGCAGCTTGATGTAATAACTCTCTGTAGGCAACTAATTGCACTGTCTTACACTCTTGAAGTGAGAAAGGTGTCTGTATCCAATCCACTGTCTGAACTACAAAAAGCTAAGGAGCAGATGTCTTAATTGTTTCCCCATTTCCCCAGCAACAAGTTGCATGTAATATTGTCAATTATACCACAACTGTCTGCAATTTTCTAGGAGCTAATGGGTCTACTCAAGATCTGTAGGATATACCAATCATTTTTCTACTATCACAATATGTCTCAGGAAAGCAGCAGCCTTGAAAAATAAGTAGTCAGTTTGCTTTCTGTGGCTGCTGAGCCAGTCTGAACACCTGCTCTGCTCTTGTGTAATTTCTCTGCAAACAGCCTCAAATAGTGTTTAATGATCACCCGCAGCATTTGTAATAAAAACATAATAAAAGCTCCACACAGAGAAAATAGATGCATCTCCAGTGAGCTGGAGTGTTGACTTGAGAAGTAGAAGAAAACATAGTTCTTCAATATTAAATAAGATTTTCTCACTGAACTAGAGGTAGGCAATTGATTGTTAGTTCTGTGGCCAAAGAAGAAATACAGGAAAGATAGATTTTTTTTTTTTCTGGGACTCACAAAAGAAATCTTATTTAAGAATGAACAGCAGCCACACTAAAACCAAAACAAACAAGCATAATCTTTTTCAGGAGTTCTTTTTGAAAAAAGTCTGCATCATAATCTTCTTGCATGGGTTATCTGGGCCCTGCAGTCCCTGAGCTCTCAGGTCACAATGGCCAAGCTTAAAAAACAGTGAAGTCCTGATATGAAGTCCAGGAGAAGGAGTATAGACAGAGTGACTTGCTTACCTTGTGCCAGGTTGTGCACTTGGGTAAAATTGGATGATTCTACAGATTTCAGTACAGCAATGCCATTTACAGCATTGAGACCCTATGCTTTATTTGCACTCTCACTAAGTTCCTGTGATCAAAGATTTTGTTTGAGATTGGTGTTTACTTCAAAATCACATGAGAAAATGGATGTTCTTTTTTCACAGTGGATGCCCTTGAATAGCCATGGGTAGGAGCTAGGAAACACTTTTCCAAAACTAGTTCAGAGGCAAGGGGGGATTAGTGTTGTGTTATAATGCTTTTCTAAATCTTTTTAGCTTGTTGAATTTTACTGTCTTGGATTTTTATCACAAAACACTTGCCTAGATCTCATAAATATTTAGATTGCTTAGATGTGGTTCAGCAAAAAAAAAACCAACCCAAAAACCTAAATGTCTCATGTTCCACAGTCAAAACTACTTTAATTTCTAAATATGAAAGCTATGATAATCCTATGCTACCAGCATTTAAAGATATTTAATCCTAACTGCAACACTCAAGAACTGCTGATACAAATAATGGATGATTATTGAAAAGTATATGTGAAAGGAGACTATTCCTTTCAGTTAAATGGCATCTGAAAACTACAAGTACCTCACTTTATTTAGCAAAAGAACATTTTCTTTCTTCAGACGCAATTTGCTGAACACACTTTTTTTTTTCTTCAATAAAAGGACTATCATCAAACGACCATGCTTGATTTTTGCTGATGACCTTTACAAGGCCACCCCCCCCCCAACAACAGCAACAACAACTAACTCCAAAAGTTTTTGTTCATAGCAGAAAACAAAGGTTGGTATAAATCTCTGTTGGGTCTGGTAATACGTATTTCAAATGTCATTAATTAAATGCCTTCAGCAAAACCAATTTGCATTGTTGGAGTTTCTGCTAGTCTATCTTAAATGTCATCAAAATACAGAAAAGACCTCTGGGCTTTTTGTGCTGCTGCAGCACACAGATTGTGCAGCGTATCATGGGAGGGCACTGTCTCACCACACTACCATCTGCTTGAAAGTGCAGAGGGAAATGCTGAAAACTTTCCTGAGTTTCATTCCATAAAAACAGTGAATAGCAGCTCATTAGCCTACAGCAGTTCCCATTGTAATCACATTAAATTCATGCAGAGAAGATTGCCTGCCTGAACAGTAAACCCTTCATATTGTTTAACACTGGTTGGATGCTTCCTGCCCTTTCTGCAACACAGATCTTTTCAATTGTTTTCACTACAGGAGAAATATTTTGGGGATTTTTAACTCAAAAAACATTCTGCAATGTCTAAGGGAAGTTAGCTCTTCAGAGAAAATCTAAAAGGGGGTACAGTTTCTGAGAAGATAATTACATTTTTGGTTTGCTTAATTTTTTTTTTTTTTTTTGAGGAAAAGATAAATGATCTTGGTAAAAAAGAGAAAAGTAGTAGTTCGTATTTAAAAAATAGTCTTAATTTGTGTAAGGAGTAATGAGATAAATTATTAACTTCTGGAAAATTACTCAAGTACTTTTTGTTCCCTTAAGCTGCATAATTCCTGTATTTCAAAAAGTATTTTTTTGCTTTGATAATTTGTGTAAAAGAGGTAAACAATCTATGGTCTGCAGCATCTGAGCTTCACCCCAGTGAAGGTTAAACAGAAGTGATGGATAGAGAGAAGCTCTTATGCTTTGAAGTGGTATCTGCTCTTTTCCACTGTCCATAGAGCTGTGCTGATTTATTGTAGTTGTAAGTCTGAAACAGAGTTAGGCTACTGCTTGTGTAGAGTTAGGCTGGAAAGGAGCCTATTGACCAATCTATTGCCTTACTAGCAGTACATTCAATGAATGAGAGATTCAAACAGTCTAATGTAATAACAGTATTCCATTTTTTCCAGTTTAAAGGTTTAACCTTCCTATTTCTTTTGCTGTGCTGTGTGTGAGCCAAAGGCAAACGTTGCAAAGCACAGCTGATGTTGCATCTACACTAACATGTTGCAGGTTTTGGATTTTTTCTGTGTCAGCTATTTCTCTATACTCTTTTGTAAACTCAGCTCGTACAAACAGTGGTTTGTACATTTCGTTTATTTGAGGTCATCAAGACACAAATATGTAGAATGCTTCACAGCCTCTGACCTCTTTCACATTTGTAATTAAAAATAATTACCAAGTAGCCTGCACTCTGGGTTACCAAATGGAAAAGTTGATGGCTTTCATTGTTTTATGTTTTTCATTGTTTTATGTTTTTTCTCTTCCCTCTTTTCATTTCAGTTATGACTCAACTGAGACACAAGAAAGCTATTCTGTAAACCTGTGGAGTCAAATTTGGTGATGATGGTTTCAAATTTGGTGGCTGTGATGATGATATAAAAGAAAAAAAAAAAGTACTTTCATTTTGTTTCCTGATATGCTCAGCCCCAACATGATGCTCGGGTGTATTTAATATCAGTCTTTGCTTGAAAGGGTTTTGATTTTATTTCTATGCTTTATCAGTGAACCGAGTTACAGAGAGAGAACAGCTTTTGGGCTAGATATGGTACTTAACCTGAGCTCCAGGTGAAGTGCAAAACTTTATTCTTTTCTTGTGGTGCTATAAGAAACAGGGGGAATGTTTTTCCTTCTCCTGTGCACTAATCTGTTGTGGTTTTTTACCATTCTTTCCCACCAAATTCCTTTGAGTCTATGCTATATCCATCTATTTTCCTCTGATAAACACCTTAGACTGGATGGAAACAACCTTGGAACTTCATTTGGAACAGCTGTTCCCAGCTGAACATCAGGTGCAGTTAGGGTTCCTACACATCTCTTATCTGGAGCACTAGGGCAGAGCAGAACTGAAAAACCATTTCTTTTTTTTTTTTTAATTTTTATTTTATTTCAAGTAAAACCCAATGAGACTTATTTAATCCTTGAATATGTACTTTATGTATAAGTGTGTAACCTATGGTACAAGTTTAATCGAAAGATCTGTTATCTTATTAATCTCTCCAAATTTGTTACATGTTAAGAAAGCAAACTTACCAAAACCTATGTTATCTGTGGGCAAAATCTCCAAGATATATTTAATATTTTAAGATTCTTTGAAAACCTCTTTTAAATCTGTGTCACCTCAGTGAGATTATTAAGTTCAAATTCATGCTTTTACAACTTGTGTTTGAAAGCAGAATTATGGACTCTTAATATAAATAAACTGAAGGTTATTCATAAGTAATTTTATCTGATAACTAATGCTTTTAGTTTATTTCTTATTTGTTTTCAAGGAAAATAACTGTAGTCCTGCATTCGATAAAATTAATCTGAGTTAATTTTGTAGCAAAATAAAATTAAAGAACTCGTTGTAATTCCAAAGTGTTCATTCTCAATTAATTTGTTATATTTTAGCAAATGTGCTGCTTTTCACAGCATTTTGTGCATAAGAATTGTTTATAGTCCCAGTTTGGCTAATTATAATATAAAAATATTACTGGTTTTGGGTAAGGACAGAGAAATCTATAAATAGATAAATTTTGGAAAATATATGCCATTTTTGTTAATACTTAAAATACTTCTGATCTCTTGTTTACCTTCATTAAATCTGTGAAATTGTTGTAGTCATTATTTGTGGGCATAAGTCTTAATGTTGATTATATGATAAATTGATTGGAATGTGTTTTTTTAGTCATCATATAATTAAGAAAAATAATAATCTCAGGCAAGGTAGTAAATACAAATTAATCTGTTGAAGTCTTAATTGTAAGTGCTAATGGACTGAAACATGATTTACTCAGAGTAAAACAGAGTATTTCTGGGACTATTTTTGAAGAGTGAGAGTTTTCCTTGTATTAAATCAATGCAAGTTATTTCTTCAGTTATTCAACCAACACCAGCTAGATTTCTTCCCACATTTTGGAGGACTTTCCAGGGAAATCTGTAGAATACATATAATCTGGAAGAATAAAGGTATGAAAAGATAGATCTTATTTCAGATAAAGAAAAAACTTATCCTATTGTAGAAAATAAGCAAATGTCTTATAAGGACAGGAGGGGCTCCTAGTCCATCCAGAACACTGTAAAGTGTCTTTTATTTCCCATCATGATCTATGCAGACTTCTGCAGAAGTTTGGATTTGTAATAGTACATAGAAGGATGACTCAGAGGATCTTTAAGATTCTTCACTGTAGAAGTTTGCAACTGCTTCAGTTTCATGCTGAAATGAAGTTTCATGCTTTTGAGATATCACTGTTTCATCAATAAACTCAAGTTCTGCTCTTGCTCACCATGCTGCTTTCACTCCTTTTTTGCTGCCCTCAGGAAACTTCATGAGTCCCTTCTGTCCCTTATGCTGCACCATCCATGTGTCAGAGAGCACTGGCACTGGAGCTGCTCCAATTGACCTCTGCACACCTCTCTCTTGGAGTGAGAGACCAGTTGCCAACTGATGTAGGTTAATCACCTTTGGAGGGTTATGGTTTGTTTCACTTTTAGAAAAAGCTTTACATTGTCTTAATGCTAAAATAGCTAGATGTGTATTTACTGATTCCCTTCAAACGTGCTACTGAGAGAGTGTCAAACTATCACAGAAGATAAATGAAGGCACTGTTTGGTAGGTTCTCTCTCTCACCTGTATCTAGCTCTTGGCAGACTTATCTGCCAGAATTTTGAAGTTCAATGTATTGTCCTTTTCCTTTGGTATCAGTATTTCAGATTACAGTTCACATAAAAGACTAACTTTTTTTTTATTATATTTGAAATGGAAAAGTTTAATTTTGCTTAATTTCTTCTCTTTGTTTTGTTTTACAGAACAACATTTTATTTGCTATAAGCGAGTCATTTCACAGATAGAAAACTGAAAGCTTTTTCTGCCTCTAGCAAGGAATTAGTTTTGCACAGCCATCTATAAATTGAATTAGTTTGCAGATGGTCCTCTTATCTGTATGCTTTAGAGAGATTAAAACTTCACTGCTCAAAGTACTGACTGACCTCTGCAACTTTAATTTTTTTTGTTCTTCTTTGTTCTAAAGCAATTTATTTATCAGTTCAAATGTTCAGGATTTTATCCATGAAGCTTTTAAGCTTATTAGGAATCTGCCATCTGGAACAGTATATTAGCAAAAGCTTCTCAGAGGAATCTGTTATAATTATAACATATTTGTTTAGATGTGTGTTGGGTTTAGAAGTCAACTTGGATTTCACTCATTTCAGCTATTATTTTCTGCTTCTAACATTTTAATTTTTCCCCTTTTCCATTTAATAAATTTTTGCCTTGTTTTCACGTTGGATTAAACAATCCTGAAATACTCTGGTTATACATAATTTAAGCAGAAATTGATACTTAAGTCAGGTGTGCATATATATTGAATTAAAAATTGAGAAGGAAGGATACATAATCTGAATGAAAGCAGATAATATATTTGGAGGGTAAATATTGAACTTGATTTCTATGACACACATGGACAGATAGCAAGACACAATCTCATCAAGTCTTATCAGTTACTATTTCATAAACGACATACTTTACATTGCTGCTAGATATTTTTCTACTGAGTCTAATTTTGAAATATATTAAGCATAGGAGATTAGGCTTAGTAAACCTGTACTATTATTCAGCCTTAATTTATTCTTATTTATTATAATTGATATAACATTCCTACGTACCATACTATTCATCTAAATAATTTTTTTAAACATAATTTTATGAATTTTCTAAATTAAAAATTAAAACTCAAACCATAATATTTTATTATTTTTTCAATTATTTATTGAAATGAAGAATGTTGGTTTACTATTCAAAATACATGTGTTAACACATTACACGTCAACTATACTCTAGCATGAATTTATTAAAGAGAAATGGAATATCAAGTTTATTTGAACTGTTTCACTTCTTGAACTCAGTGAAATTTTTTTCCTTACTAGTAATAAGACTTTTTTTTCCTTTGTAATGTCAGCATTTCTCTCAAGATGTTAAAAGCATTTCTCTTCCAAGAATGCTATTTGCAAATGACACATCCTGGTAAATAAGAAGCCAACATTTTGCAGTAAGTTTGTCTACAATTTCTTTCTATATGATGCAATAATATGTAGAAATACCCAGGTTTGCTTGGAGCAACACTGGTACATTCTAGGGCTGCATTGCTCAAATATTACAGCCCCACAGCTTCAAAACCAAGGAACTACGTTAATGTGGAGCTGGATCCAGATATGTTGACACTGATCATTTGGATTCTGGGAATGACTTTAAAATGCTTTGTACTGTGTAAAGTGGAATTTTAATTTACTTCTTCAAACTACTGTAACTGAGATTGTTGAAAAAAACATCACCTGGAAGCAGTTTGACCTGTTTATTCTCTCCTGAATCTGCCCCAACTCAGTCTTCAGAAAGCTGGTTTGGGCTGCTGGGTGTCTCTCTGTTACAACTTCTCTGTTCATAAATCCAAAACATAATATTTTAGATACTAAGAAGAAAATTAGCTGTATCCCAGGCAAAACTAGGACAACTGGACTCTGTGCTACCCAGGACTTCTCTCTCTCTGAGGACGTATCCCCACAAAAACTCATTATAACAGATGGCAGTAGTCCAGTGGATGAAATCCCTAGCATTCAGATTCAGTTCTTCAGATTATGAAAGTGATTACCACCTACAGATGTAACCAATGCTAAAACACCTAGACAATTAAAAACCCACATATTTTGTCAATCCTAAACAATGAATTTTTTTTTCCTTATCCCAGGATCCTTTAGGTCATTCAAAACATACTGGAGAGTCCAAATTGTGGAGTAAATAGTCAGCTGAAAAGGGGTGAACTCTAGCAGCTTAAGTCTGACAGAACTCACATGAAAAAAAAAATATCACAAAGTGGAAGAAGCATATGGAATTCCTGTTTTGAGTTAAGAAGCATACATTTTTTATGATTGCAGGAGCATGGGAAAACTGTATGAACTCCACTGACATGAAAATATATTTTTCATAGTTTCCATATGAAGACTTCTCATTTGAAACCAGTGTGTGTATAACATATGAATGTATATACAGAGGCTTCATTTTCTTTCATAGCTGCTTCTAGGCTCTTCTTTTTAGAAATGTTAATCTGCTGAGTTTTGTTTGTGACTTAAAAGAGTTTAAAAAAAATGGGGAACAGGAGATTTCATTGTTGTTCTTCAATTTTATGTGACTTGAGTGAATCTGCTTCACGTGAGTTACAAGAAGGGTTACTATAAGAAATGATCCTTTAAATTATGATGTGTAACCATAAAAGCACCTTAGATCCTTAGGGGTGATGCTATGACCTGTGATTGCAGACCTTTAATTTTTATCTCCAGTCAAACTTGACTATATCTTTAGTATTTTATATCAATTTTTTTTATTTAAAAAAAAAATTTTATATGAGATGGGGACCTGTTACTCCTCTTGGCAGCTGTTCCAGTGGTTAAACATTTTCATTGTTAACAAAAAACCTACATATTTATTAAGAAGAGAAATGGATAGCAGTTACTATCAATTCTACACATGGAAATGGCATTATTTTTAAGTTTACTAGAAATAAAATCTAGGAATAAAATAAAATCAATGCAGAATAATTAAAATTAAAGATGATACTTATAGTTGCGAATAAGAAAATCTGTTAGGGAAATAAATAATTTCCAGTGTAAAGCTAGGAAGGAGCCTAAAACCCTCTTTATTATAACGTTATTAAGTGAGGTAGTCATTATCTCCTAAGATTTCTTTATTTCATTCAGTGACCATAGGGTTCTCAAAAGCATGTCATGTCTTTAAAGTTTCAATGTTTACTTTTTCCTCTTGGTATTTACTTTGAACTAATCCTTCCTATGATATCCTGAAAAAAACTTAAAAATAATTTTAAAATAACGGTCCACTGGAATTCTTCTTAGATTAGAATCAGTTATAGTCAAGATTATTAAATTCTGAGTGATCAATAATCCTAAAGCAAAAATCCTAATACAAAAATAATGCTACTAAATACCACTTATGCGCCATTTTTACTTACTGTAGTTTTATGAATAGGTCATGCTAAACATTAAAATTTTACAAGGAATCCACCTGTTGAGAATTTCCTTCCATTCTATGCTCTCATTATCTAATTTTTTGTATTATTTAATGAAATCCTTTGAGCTGCTAGGAGACAAATCTAGCAGCACTCATAATCACCACAGACTATTGTATCCTATGAAAATACAGAAAAAAACCCAAGAAAAAAATGAAGTTGTTTGGAATACATGTAGTCATAGCAATTAAAAGGATCCACTCCCTTATTTTGACTAACTTCACACCACAGGGAATCCTTGTTTTTCACTTTGTCCTTTTCAGACAGATTTTTTAGCATCTGGCAATATTTGCTAGTCAAAATGTCAGTCAACTACAGTGCTGCTATTGAATTACTCTGTTGGATAAAAAATGTATGTCAATCATACAGCATATGAAATTTACAGGAGCTGCTGTTCTTTTTAAAAATGTTTTACAAGAGACATGTATAGTATTGAAATCCAGATACTGTATAATAAAAGAGCATCATAGTTGCTCTCAGCTAGTTCCACAAGTCAAGCAACTGATTCTTACACAAAGTTACCCAATGCTAGTTATAACCTTCATCTGTAGTTGTATAATATTTGCCCAAAGTATAGAAAGAAGTTCAAACTGATAGCAAGTACAATTCTTCTGGTAAGCAATAATTATGACACAATCTGGCAAATGTTCTCTGACATCCAAGAGAACAAGATTAGATTTCTGGTTCAGAGGTGGCTACTAGTGACAAAGTGAATGCAGATGAGATAAATTTTAATTAAATTCAGTTGTTCATTCTGTGAAGCCTGCCATTTGATTTACTTTTTTTTTTTTTTTTTTCACTCACACACATTTTTGGAGTGGGTGCTTATGCCAAGTGAATCTTGTTAAGAGTGCAGCCTGAAAAACATTCTTAATCCTGCTGTCACAATGAAAGTTTTCCCAGTGATTTCACTGAAAGTAAATAAGTCTTTTCGTGCAGTAAAGATGAACCAGAGATCTCTGTTCATCTAGACAGAAACATCTGCTAATGACCAACTTCATTAACTGCCGATTTTAAACTATTCCTTTGTGTTTTAAATCTTAAGATATCCAATATCATTTTATTTCTGGGTTACAGAAGGTGCAAGAAATTTTAGGACCAATGTATTTGTTTTGCCAGGTCTTGATCAATCTCTTTCAAAGCTTAAGTGCCCTTAAAGTAAAGCAGAGCTTATAACTATTCATAAGAGGATATGGGCACTATTTGAAATTTGCCTATTTGAATATTACTATTTGAAATCACTAATACGGACACTCAAGTGAAGGCATCACGTAGTCAGCAGCTTTGATTTCCCTTTACCCGTTCTTCCTTGTTGTAAATTACTTACAGATTAAGCTGGTTTTGCTCTATTAGTTCTGTCCAGATTTCTTGACAAAATACAGCTGAAGGTAACACCCACGTTGACCAAAGGAGAGGGAAAGGGGGGAATTATCTTAATTCAGTGTTTTTCCTGGTGTGGTCCTTGTACTGTACCAGTATACTTCATTGTTTTATTTGTCTCTAACAAATGTATTAGCAGAAGTTACAAGGTCTGAACTGTGTTGGAACTTGATACAATGGTCTTTGAATAGCACACTGAACCAGTACATGAACCTTGCCTGATTAGCAGCATTAAAAAAAAAATAAAACTTACATTAAAATGTTTCAAGTTTTAACTCTCAAAGTTATTAACATAAAAATATCAATATGCACCTTATGTCTCTAATGCAGTGTTTTACAATATATTATTATACAGAATATTTTCATGATTTATATCAGCACGCATTGTGCAAGCAGTAAGATTTTTAAGCTAAAATTCTACATTAGAAGCCTAATGAGTTGGTTAGAGCTTTCTGCCAGCAGTCAAAAAACTATGTCAGTGACCAAGGTCATCTCCAGCAGAGAGTAAGTTAGGTGAATCCCAGGAAGTTGGAAGAGTTGTATGTTTCCAGCAGTTCAATAGTCCTGAACACCACCCTGTGCCTTTGTAGTGCTTTGGACTTTCTATATAAATTCAGATAGACACCTTCTGAGACATACAAACAGGTGAGAATAGAGTTTGTGACCAGCTGGACAGAAATACACACAGAGTGGTTAACTGTGAGGGTTGTCAGGAGAAGACCTGAAAGGAACTCTGCCCTTAAGATTTAGGGTAACACCCACATTCCTTCATGTAATCTGAGTATGCCTGGTTCCATCATTACATGAGCTAGGAGCACATGTGGAAATGGAAAAGACAGGAAAGACCGAGACATCTTGACAGGTTAACAACACTTGATCTTTTTGCATATATGTATTCTGCTGTCTTTCACTACATATTTTAGAGCCTTTTGGAACTATACTTTCTGAAAGATGGATTTGATATTTTTTACAATTTATACCAAGTCTATAAAGAACCATTATACTTGCTTATTTTTAGTTGGATACAGAAGTAGCCACAAAATACATATTTCCTTATACTGAATGTTTACGTGGGATATAGTGGTATATCTTCATGTTCATGAATAAAACTTCAAAGCTCATATTATCTGCCCTCTTGGGAAAGCTTATGGTCTGGAACTAAGTCCAGTCTCAAAGCTCTATTAAATAAATAAAACCATAATGCTAATAAAAATAAAAGCAAACCTCCCAGAGCAGCCAACAGTTATACTGTAGCTTTTATTTTGGATGGAGGAGAAATAAAAATTACATATAAAATCAAAACAGTTTGATACCTCTTGCTTTTAACAGATGACAAAATTGAATTTTGTACTTTAAAAGGCAGTCTCTTGTATTACATTGACAGTGACATGAACATTGAGATTACTGTCCATTTATTCTGGAGGTTAAAAGGATTTCAGATTCACTATTCATTCAGAACATCTCAGTCAATAACAATGTTTCTTTTTTCCCAATGAATTATGATGATTTATGTGTAGCACTTCTTGGGGAAGATCTACTGCTCATTAGAGAGTTGGTTGAGCTCAAAAAAATACATTTAATTTAAGACTGCAGTTTTCACTTGAGTAAGATAGATGTAGCCCAATATCCACTAAATATCAACTGAGAGAACAAAAACTATTTTTTTCAAAATTATTAGCAACTCACCTGGGAACATTAGATACAGGACTGTAAACCATGTCCTCTTGCAACAGATATTATTCCCTAGCAGAAGGGAAAGTACAGAAGTTGTCCTGCCATAGGTGCAAATGCATCAGTGGCATCAAATTCACATGTAGCAGGTCAGTTTGAATGCTTAGTTTACCATATTTTTTAGGCACTAATTGCCTTCAGTAAATGTATATTTTTGTCCCTTTGAAAGAACTAGAGATGAGGTAACAGCGAAAACCGTACCCTGAGTAGCCTGTGAAGCTTAAGATGCCCCTTCCAAAGTTGACATTTGAGAGGTTCTATTTGAAAATTGTTACTCTAGCTCTAGATTCCTGGTTTCTTTTCAAACAGATACTGTTTGCTGGTAAAGTCAGCTGAGCACCGATCATGCAGTGATTTCTATCTAAAACATCTGTGGCAAATATTGAATTTCTGAAGAAAACAGGGAAGAGAGGAAAAGGTGGAGGAACATATTCTTTTGTGGCTTTGGTGTGGAGATAAAACCATGGGATAATGCACTGTGATAGAAAAGCTAATTTTATACATTCCTGTTCATTGTGTATATTTCTATTCATATTCCTTCATGCTTTGTCTCAACACCACTCTGGAAGAATAACTAGAGGTACGTACAATTTGTGTATGTCTTGAAAGGTCTTCCCATCTGTTCTGGGCAGATGGGGTGCGGTTTCTGGCAGCAGGGGAAGGTCCCTCAGGGGTAGCTCACCTAAGTAACTTTTTAAAGCTCTCTCACTCCAAAATGTCCAGCCCTGCCTCAGGCCATCAGTGAACAATGGACGTGCACCTCTGCAATTAACATATTTAAGAAGGGGAAACACCCGGTGATGAAAAACAGGGCAGAGGAAAGGGAAAGGTGAAGGAGAGCAGCAAAGGAAGAGAGAGAGAAATACCAGGAGAAACAGAACAGCAGAATGGAGAAGAAACGCCAGAGCAGATAGACCAAGGTCGGTGAGGAAGGAGAGAGAGAAGGTGCTTGAACAGAAACTTTTCTCTACATCCCATGGTGAGATGGTGGCCTGTCCCCCGCAACCTATGGAGGAGCACGGTGGAGGTGACCCTGAAGGATCATGTTGGAGCAGATGCTGTAGACCTGCCATCAATGAAGCATCCCTTTGGGGCAGGTGTGGATCTGCAGCCTGTGGAAGATTACAAAGCAGAAGTTGTGGAGCTGCAGCCCTGGAGGTGGCTGTTCCCCAAGCAGTCCGATTACAAAGCAGAAGTTGTGGAGCTGCAGCCCTGGAGGTGGCTGTTCCCCAAGCAGTCCGTGGCTCTCTGGGCCGCCTGTGCTGGAGCAGTTTGCTCCTGAGGAGCTGTGCCTTGAGGGAGAGACTCACCTTGGAGGGGGTTGTGAAGGACTCTTTTCCTGTGGGAAGGAGCCTGGGTTGGAGTACGGGCAGACTCTGAGGAATTCTACTCCCTGAGGAGGAAAGAGAGGCAGAAAACAACCTGTGACGAACGGACCCGTAAACCCACTGGCCGTTTCCCTGCGTCACTGGGGGGAAGAGGTAAAGATATTGAGAACAAGATACTTTGGGGTTGGGAAGAAGGGAGGGAAAAAAGTATTTAAGCTCTAGTTTGTGTTTTCTCTTTGCCCTGCTTTGATTTGATTAGTAGTAATTTTAATTGACTTTTTCTCCCAGGTTGAATCTGCTTTGCCAGTGACCGCAATTGGTAAGTGAAAACCTCATAGTCCTTGTCTTGACCAACAAGGTTTTAGGTGGATTTCCTCCTCGCCATCCCATAATGGGGGAGTGGGAGTGAGCGGCCGTGTGGTCCTTTGTTACCGGACAGGCTCAAACCACGGCACCATCTCTGTTCCTTCGTCCAGTATACCACCCACGTGTGTACACTAAGCTGGCTTCACAAATTTAAGTTCTGCTGTGGCCAGGGGCCTAAGTGTCCTCTATTGGTTCCACAGCAGTATATGAATTGCAGATGTATCCTATGTATTTTCATAGTTCCCAAAGTAAAACTGTCAGGTTTTTAATAGGAAAGTGATAAGCATCTTAGTCTGCAGCCTGCTGTGAAAATAACTGCATATGTACTCCTAGATATAAATTACCCTCCATCTCAATAAGGCAACTTCTCTTTTTGTTAACTGGGTGTCTGCAAGAAACACAAGATAATAAAATAACAAACTAATTTGGATAAACTTAAACCACACTATATTAAGTAGGTGTTGTATGCACTTTGAGGCATAATGTAGCCACTGACACTAGGGAAGTTATCTTCTCCCTGTACTGGTGAGGCCTCACCTTGCTGTTTGGGCCCCTCATTACAAGAAGGACATATGAAGGTCCTGGAGTGTGTCCAAATAATGGCAACAGAGGTGGTGAAGGGTATAGACCCAGGTCTTACAAGGAGCAGCTGATGTATCTGGGTCTGTTCATCCTGGAGAAAAGGAGACTGGGAAGAGACCTTGTAGATCTCTACAGCTAGCTGAAAGGAGTTATAGCCAGGTGGGTGTTGGTCTCTGTCCCACCTAACAAGTAACAGGACACGAGGAAACATCCTCAAGTTACATCAGAAGACATTTAGATTATATATTAGGAAAAAGTTCTTCACTGAAAGAGTTGTGAAGCATTGGAACAAACTGCCCATGAAAGTGGGTAAGTCAGTAACCCTGGTGTGTTTTCCCTGGTGCTCAGGAACATGGATTAGTGGTGGACTTGGCAGTGTGCTAAGTTAACAGTTGGGTTTGATGATCTTAAGGGTCTTTTCCAACAAAACAGTTCTGTGATTCTATGTATTTGGGATGAAGTTCATAAACGCCAACTTCATTTACCACAGAACACTGATGTAAAAAAAAGAACCTTCGTTTTGGTTGGAAAAGATAAGAACAAATCTCCATTTGTTTTGGAGTTTGCATAGCAAAAAATATAATTAATGAGATTCATGAACAGCCCTGTAAATATACAGTACAGGACCAGGCAGTTGGAAATTGTGTTCAAATGGGTTCAGATTCTGATAATTATGAATTTCCCATAATGAATTACGGGAATTCCCAACTGAATTAAAATAGTATATCTTGAAAGATACAAAAAGATATAAAAATAGTAGATCTTGAAAGAGCCTTTGCTTTTGATAAGCAGCATGACATTAAAGAGTTTCTTCAGGCATTTTAGAATGTTTTTGGGTTTTTTTAAATGTATGAAGTTAAAAATAGATATGCAATACTTTTTTTTTCAGCTTCTGAGTTCTTGGATTAAATAAGGGCAGCAATGCTGAACAGCAATTTCTATTTAAGGACTATAAAAAAATCAGAGTAGGGGGAACTTCACATGGCTAACCCTTCAGGTGAGTTAATGTGGAAGCCAATTTGACAGAGAAACTGCTCTCAAGACCAGAGTAAATTAAAACCACCTTCCATTTACTTTGATTCATAACATCTCTTTTTAAGGCATGTCTGTTACTCAGCTCCCTACTCAGTGCAACAAATTTTGGTTGATTCTGTAAACTCCTCCTATACATTATACGCAGCTTAGACTCCCCTTCAGGAATCTGTTCCAGGACTGGAGACTGCAAGTCTGGAGACATGCTGAAGTCCCTTTATTATTCTTAAAAGTCAGGAGCCCATCCTTTAGATTGGTGTGTACATATATGTGTACATGTCCTCCCAGTGCCAGGGACAGGACTTGGTGCTCCCCTGCATTCCCTTTTTCCTAGAGAGCTGAGCTACATGCTGCCAGCTGCCTGCTTAGCAGGTTTGTGACCAGAGCCTGCAAGGCATATTCATCTTAACGCAGCAGCCAGTAGCCTGTACAGAGTTCTGTGGGTCTAGCATCTTCCAGACAGTCCAGTTCACAAAAGCAACACACAGACATTTCTGTGTCACTTCATGTCAGCAGTGCGTTAGGACCTATCATCATACCCCCCTTGTAAAGAATCTAAGCTAAAATATTTTAAACATCTTTTTAACAAACATGCAAATACCAAATGGCTTTCCAAGTATTTTAGTTATTTAATAAGTTAGGTGGATTGCTTTGATGTTTTGGTTATGGGGTTTTTTTGTTTTTTTTTCCCTCAGTCTCATATTGGTTTTGTCTGGTTTGCTCAAAGCCCTGCTGCTAGAAGCTTTCACTTTAGACTGGCAGTGTTGCTGTTTTAGCCAGGTGCTGTCTAATGTTACCAATAGAAGCATCTCGGGGATAAAGCTGCAGTTTTCAGAAGTGTGTTCTTAATGTTGGCTTTTGAGAATGTGCCTTTGGAGGCTTTGGCCTCCAAATTGTTGTTTTCTGGAAGAACCTCCTAGCCTGGATACATATTCTTCCACTCTTTGGTCAGTGTGATCTGAGAAATAGTATTTTCATCACCCTCTCCTCTCTTATCCATGTGCAGTGGCTTTGCATATTGCAGTTTTCAGTAGTCAGCTTACAGAACACATAATTTGGCATTACTGGTGGGATGACACTTATGAATTCCAAGTTATTACATTTTTTTGAGGTAAATTAAATAGTCATCAGTACAAATAGCTGGTTTCTTTGTATTTATGCTTGATGCCTTTTTCTTGTGCATGCAACAGTATATTATTACTATATATTATAATAACATACAGTATATTATCAATTATGTATATACAGAATATTATTATTATTTTGTCAGGTTTTTAACATTTAAACTTTGATATGTAAGATGGGCAAGTATATTGTTATAACTTAGCAGATCAAGATTTCTTAATGAAATAGCTTAGTCTGGGAGTTAATCTCCCTTCTGTAAATACTGAAATAAATTATGACCTACATACTGAGAGTGGATAATAAGCTTTGGCCTTTCATATTTTATTATCTGCATATCTTTCAGGTGAACTTTACGTCATGTGCTGAACTTTTCAAATGCTTATTTTCATATTTTCTATAAGCCAGAAAGCAGCTTTGTCTTATCAAATTCTTTCAAATAAAAATAACTATGGGGAAAAACATGTGCAGCCTCAATCTCAGTTGAATTTTGCTTATGTTCTCTGAAAACTGACTTAAAGTTTTATTGTGATATGCAAGGTCTCTCTTGCTCCGTTAAAACATTTTTATATGGCATGTGTCAATGCTTTGCTGTTCTGCTCTTTCTGTGAAAAAAATTTGATTGGGAACAGTAGTTTAAGGATACATTTAAATACTGATGTCACACATCTGACATTTGATTTCTCACAGGTACCTCCCATTACACAAATGGGATCAGAATGCATCACACATCAAATCTCTGTTTGAATGAAGAAACCTAGCACCCTACTCTTACATTCTTCTTCCTATACCTTCAAAGTGCATTTGTCCTAATTTTTTAGTTCATCCCTACTTTGCAGATTGAACTGAACATCATATTCTAAAGCAGACTGACTTTCAGGTTACACCAGTTTAGTGAACATGGCAAATGATGATGCTGTTTATTCTGACTACAAGAGGTAAATAAACAAAAATAAAAACTCATTAGACATTGTCCTGGTTTGAGAATACCAGGATAAACATTTCCCACAGCCATACTAACCTCAGACTGCCTAGGACACCACCAGCTGCTGCTGCTGCTGCTGTCCTGATGATGCAGCAGTTACAATGGGAAAGGAAGGAGGAGCCTCTGTGCCTATGAGGAGGAGAGGATGGGTTAAATAACCCAAATGGATCAATCACAGTATGTCTTTCCCATGGTACTCAGTATAAAATGGCTCCTAAGAAAGCCTTTCTCTACCTGGTGCGCTAGTAATTACCAGCTGAGGAGAGTGGATTCCATATTTACATATTTGTATATATCTTTAGTTCACCATCATTGTTCTTATTATTACTACTTCATTAAACCTGTTAGAGTTTGGTAGGTTTTTCCCAACATTGAAGTCTCTCTCTGTTATTTCCTTTTTTTATTTATCTTTGGGAGGGTACTGATTCACAGAAGCACAGAATTATCGAGTCTGAAAAAGACCTATTAGATCATCAGCTCCAGCATATGACCTAACACCACCCCATGGCTGGAAACTTATATGTATTTATACAGAGATCAACAGAAATTATTAATACAGGGATAGGGGAGACTGAGTCGGGGATGAGCTGTAGTTATGTGGACAGAAACTAGGGAAAAGAATGAGGAAGACCCTCCTGTTGAGCCCTCTTGCTTCCTAAATGTGTTCTTGAAGAGGATTCTGGGTGTGGCTGAATCCACTTCTAGAACCAGACTTAGTCAGTGGTTTACAGCTGAGAGCTTTAAGTTTATGAATTTGAGTGTAGTTCTTAATACATAACTATGGGTTTGGTGTGGTTTGGAATAGTGGTAAATTATGATTGTTTAACACTACTAAACAAGTCATAGACTAAATTATGTGAGTTTTTAATAGCTTAATCAATAATGAAATATCAGTTCTAATCAATACAAAGGTTCTAGTAAAAGTCTAATGAAGTTTCTAAATTATATTGCACACAAACACACACAGACAAGTTAACCCATGAAGATGTTAAATTTTGGTATCTAATATCACAAATGCAGTTTCATTCTTCTCCTGCCAATTACCCTAGAATCAAAGTATACCAGCCTAATATAAATTTGATTTTCCCCTGCACTTAAGTGGCTGGCAACTTATTCTTTAAATTGAATGAAACTTTGTGAGATGTGATGCGTGCCACAGTTCAGTATAATTCCTGAGAGTTCCAAAGAGCTTCCTCTTGAGACCAAGATTTATAGTGTCCAAGATGATTGACTTCAAGGTGTAGACTGAGAGAACTGGGACTGTTTAGCCTTGAGAAAAGAAGGGTAAGAGGGGATCTTATTCATGTCTATAAATATCTGAGGGGTGAATGTCAGGAGGATGAGGCCATGACAGCAGTTTTATCAAATATTAAACAAGATTTGCTATTATTAGAGAGGCAGATTTGGCTTCTCAAACTCACAGACTTAGGGCTTTAATTGATGTTTTCTGTACAAGATGCTCTCATCAGAGGGAGAAAGGAGCTGTGTTAGATTTGAAATGCATAAGTTAAATTATATTTTCATTTATTGAATTGTTATTGTATTATTTTTATATGAAAACTGAAGTAGTTCCTGTGGTTTAAGTAGAAAACAGCAAAGATTTTTTTTTTTTTTTTTAATGTGTCTGTATGGAAATCAATCATTTTTCATGGTAAATTTCTGGAGTCATATTTTGTCTAAGAGTTGAGTGCCATTTCCCTTAAATGCAACTACAGATATTCCTTCTTTATAGTGCATCTGCTATCTTACTATTTACCACTTTAAACTGTCTTTAGCAGTGTCTGAAATCGTTGTCAATTTATAAATGTTCCAAATTTTGTGGAAGAAAGCTCAGATATTTATTTCTTATTTGTGGAGATAGGTGGGTGTTAATATTACTGGAATTAATTTTGCTTTATAAAAGTTTTCTAAATTTCCTGATTCATAGAGACATAGTCTTCAAACTCTGTGTGATAATGTAGGCTTAGATGTCCACTTGTATTACAGTCTCTTTTCTGACTAAGAGCAACTCGATTAAATCTAATTAAAATATTATAACACGTATAATTGATGTTCTATGGAAATTCAGTTGTATAACAGTCAGATGTGTAGATGCTAAAAATATCCAACCTTTAGATAACCCCCCTAGTTTCTCACATCAAGTTAGGTGTAGGTACAGGAAGCTCTTTCTGTTCTTAAGTTCCCAGTAACCTTGTGATGTTGTATTGTTTTTTGTGGCTGTCAATATACAAACTTGGTGATGACTTACTGTATGGTTCCTTCTAGCAAAATAAAGGACCAATGAGGTACCTTTTGTACAGTGTTCAATGGATCAACACAATTACCACTCCTCAAAAAAGTCCGACTAGAACTTAATGCAACTACATGAGCTGATGGAAAATGAATATCATTGGGAGACTTTACAAGTCTGGAGCAATTTAAGTGTGTGCATTAATTCCGGAAAGACAGCAGACACTGAAAGGAGCAATCCACAGCAATATACATCCAGCAGACAGTATAGCAGACTACGGCCTTTCACTATAGTCTTCCTTTTCTTGTTTTTTTCTCAGCTTTCCAGCTCCATGCATACCAAACACAGACAGTGAAAGCATGGGTCTCTCACATTACATGTTAATCTTCAAATCCACATCTCATACTGTGGCTGAATAAGTATTTGTACTGTGTTTGCATGGCAAGGGTTTGGTAGCAGGAGGTCTACAGGGGAAGCTTCTGTGAGAAGATGCTAGAAACTTCCTCCATGTCCATTATAGCAAATGCCAGCCAGATCCAAGATGGACTCATTACTGGCCAAGGCTGAGACCATCAGTGATTGTTGGTAGTTTCGCTGTGACAAGTTGAGGAAAAACCTGCTGCTCAACTGCCACCAGAGAGAAAAGTGATCCTGTGTGAGAGAAACTTGTTAATGTGATGCCCATCTACAAGAAGGGCTGGAAGGAGGATCTAGGAAACTGTGGGCCTGCCAGCCTGACCTTGGTGCCCAGAAAAATTTTGGAGTGGTTCATACTGAGTGTGCTCACATTGCACATCCTAGGGGATGAGGGGAAGGCTATGGATATTGTCTGCTTGGATTTTAATAAAGCCTTTGACACTTTCTCCCACAACATTTTCCTAGAGAAACTGGAAGCTCACAGCATAGACAAGTGTACTCTTCATTGGATTAGAAACTGGCTATGTGGAAGGGCCCGGAGAGTTGTAGTCAACAGAATTAAATCCAGTTGGTGACTGGTTACCAGTGGTGTTCCCCAGGGCTCAGTTCTGGTGCCAGGCCTGTTCAACATCTTCATCAATGATCTAGATGAAGGGATTGAGGACTTTGTAAGTTTGCAGATAACACCAAGTTGGGTGGGACTGGTCTCTGCTTGAGGGTCAGAGGTCTCTGCAACGGGACCTGGACAGGTTGTAGGGATGTGGGTGCTGGCCTCTTCTCTCATGTGAATAATGATAGGACTAAAAGAAATGGCCTGAAGTTGCACCAGGGAAGGTTTAGACTAGATCTGAAGGAGAAATTCTTTACTGAGAGTAGATAGGCATTGCAATGGGTTGTCCAGGGAAGTGGCAGAATCACCATCCCTGAAAGTATTTTAAAACTGTGTAGATGAGACAGTTTGGAACATGCTCTAGCGGGTGATACAGATACTAATAAATATTTTTTTTGGAGGGGATGTTGATAGTTAGATGCAGTGATCCTAGAGGTCTTTTCCAACTGTGGTGGTTCTGTGTGTGAAACACCCCTGCAGACACCAAGGTCAGTGAAAGAGGGAGAGAAGGTGCTCCAGGAGCCAGAGCAGAGATTTCCCTGCATCCCATGGTGAAGACCATGGTGAGGCAAGCTGTCCCCCTGCAGCCCATGGAGGTTAACAGTGGAGCAGATATTCATCTGCAAGCCTGTGAAGGATCCCATGCTAAAGTAGGTGGATCCTTGAAAGAGTCTGTGACCCTGTGGAGAGACTGCAATGAAACATGATCCTAGCAGGACTTGAGAACTTATGGAAAGAAGCTCATCTGGAAGGACTTTTAACAGGGTGAGGAGGAAGGAGTGTCAGAGACAAAGTGTGATGAACTGACCAGAAACCCCATTGCCCTGTGCTGCTTAGGAAGAGGAGGTAGAGAAACTGGTACTGAAGTTGAGCCTGGAAAGAGGGCAGGGGTGAGGGAAGGTGTATTAAGATTTGGGTTTATTTCTCATTACCCTACTCTGATTTTGATTCGTAATAAATTAATTTCCTCAAGTCTTTTTTTGCTTATGATGGTAATTGGTGAGTGGCCTCTCCATGTCCTTACCTTCAACCCTTGTTTATACTTCCTTTACCCTGTTCAGCTGAGGAGGAGTGATAGAGAGGCTTGGTGGATACCAGACACCCAACCAAGGTAAAGCCACCACAATGATGCTTTGAAAATTAAACAGAGCTTGTAGTGGATAAGGCCATTGCCAGAAGAGTATTGTTCAGTCTGTTCAGGAATGTTGTACAGTGCATTTAAGAAACTTTTGTGGCCATGATAGTTGGTCATCATCTGGATTCTGTGGCGGGGAATTTATTGTGTGATGCTAGGAAAATTAAATGAAGTGCCTGCAGCTAGTTACTAATGTCTTCCACCTGTCTTTTTATGGAACATGGTGCCTGGAATGCATGAATAATTAAACTATTTTAAGATCTGTGCTATGAGCATTTTATTTAGAAAAATCAGAAGGCTCAAATGCATAGACATATTCAACAGTTTTAGCATTAATTTTTCTATGTCAGCTCCCGGTAATTTTTGTCTCATCAGAATTGTGGTGATAAATCCAGTGATGGAAGAACCATAGAAAGTCCCATGACCAAATTAGTAAGTCTGTATTTGGTACAGAGGTTGGATAATATGCAGTAAGTAATGCATGGATACACACAGTGAAATATGAAAAACTCACTAACAAAAACCTAAAAAAATCCAGTACTGAATAGTTCCACAGTCAGTGAATACCATCCATCTCAGGAACTGAATTAATTAGGGGCAGTTTGTTGATGACTGTATTCAATTGTTGAAGTGAAACTTGCACCATAAAGCATAAAGCCCTTAAAGGTAGACTATAATTCTGTCAGTTTCTAGCTCTCAACTTTTCAGAGTTAATTATGGTTTTTAACACAGTATTTGCATGTGTACAAAAAGATTTTATGCTCTAGTTATAGTCAATTATATATTTGGGAAAAAGAGCACATTTTGTGCAATAACCAAATATGCATTCCTGTTCTCAGAAGAGGTCATACAGTATGTTCTTAACTGAGGCGATTGCAGCTAGTGCTATGGCAAGACTTTCCAAACAGATTTCTAGTTAAGAAAATGCAGTGAGGCATCAGGATACTCTAAGGCATTAAAAAAGCTTTATGACTCAGTATTCTTATTCTCAGGGATTGATTTGAAACAATGGAAAATCCTTTCAGAGGATACAACAAAGCTGTTCCTTTGGATTTTATTTTAAATAGCTCACTTAGGAAGAACATTTTCCTTTGCAAAGATGTTGTTAGGCAAATTTCATATAGCTAGATGACAAGCTTTCATGTGTCTGAAAAAGCTCACTTTTTATGGAAATAATAAATGCAGTAATGCATCTGAATAACATAAGTAAATTCCTTTTTTCTATTATTGCTTTGCATTCTAATATGTGCAAGTGTTTTGTTCATAGCTGGTAGTGTGTTTCCAAAGTCATAATTAAAATGCTGAATTCCTTTAATCAGTGGGTTCTCCATGTAATACTATATTAAATTATATTATTGTGCTATTTTATTTTATTTATTTTATTTGTAGTTAATTTCATTGTTTTCTACTGTGTGGAAGATAAAATTTAGATACTCATCTTTTACAGAATAATGTAACAGTTCATCTATTGTCCTAGTTTTGTGTAAAGGACATACTAGTCTTTAAACTACAATTCAGGTAAAAGTTCCACTGCCCTTTTTTTTAATTTAAAGTTTATTTATGTGAAGAGATACTCAGGAATAATATATTTAGAGCCTCACTTTGAGTGATTCTAGAATGTTGTACACCATCTAGGAAGGAAAAAGGAACAACACAGGGATTTTGCTAGTGAAGTAACTGAATGGGGATGGAGGAAAGATGAAGTCTGCCAGGTTAGTTATGGGCTCCCCTGGAGCTGGTGGAGCACCTGAAAGCAGAAAATAAATTTGGATAAAAATGTAACTATGTCCAAAAGAGCTTGGCTCAGGTCCAAGTTCTACTTACTGCCTGTCAACCCTTATCCTTGGCAAGCATTACCTATGCTAGTAGATTGTAGCTTGCACGTAGCATGTTATGACTATTATTATCTCTGATAATGTAGACATTTTGGTGGTGTTATTTTTTGCTAAGAACTCCTAAGACACAGGCATAGCCTACAGAGGTGTCTCCATTTCATCCCTTTCAAACACAAATAAAAGTTTTCAAACAGTTTCCTAATATTAAATATATTTTTTTCTGCAACAGCTAAAAATTGTTTTAACGTGGACTTGTTTTGAATTACATGTTCTATATTTCTTATGGCTAAGAAATGGCTATTCCAATATTCTGTTTACAATCTTTAAATGGCAGGGCATTTTGTAACAATGATGAGGAATGTTGCAGATATTTTAAATACAAATTACGTATTTGGATATGTTTTGGGCCTAAGGAGTTCTTTTTCCATTCTGGTAGTGTTTTTAAAGAAAAACTGATTTTTTTCAGTGCATATAAATTGGTGAGTTACATTTTGGGCATATCTCGTTTACAGCAGTTCAGGTATCAAGACACTGAATTTGAATATCTCTTTTTTCCTACTCTTGAATCTATGTAGAGATTAATCTCTTACCTAAGTAATGCTAAGTTATCAATCATTTGTGCTGATAAATGTCAAAGCCAAGGAAAACACTGCAGCAAGATAACTCCTATTTTAAAGGAAAAGTATTCAATTTCTTAAAGAGAATGGGAAAAATGTCTTAGTTGTTTTAAACAAATTTACCTGAAAAAATGTTAGGACTGGAAATTTTCCCTAGATAGTTCAAATCCATGTTGTGTTGTTGAAAAATCTTTTTTAAAATAAAACTGAACAAATTGCCGTTATACTTTTAGTTTGACAAAAGGGGTAAGAGTCTGCTGCCTAATGAGATAAGAGTATTAAAATAGGAGACTACTAAGAGTGATGACTCAAAGAGGCTGTCATTGAGATAGCAGATGAAGAGGCAAAAGGGTATAAGGCCAAAGGATAAAAGACTTAAATGTCTCTTAAGCTGTAACACATTCAAAGATACTAACAACTTTCAATCCCCCCTTCCACCTCCTCTTCCTCGCTTCTGAGTGTCTGGTTAATGCAGATAATATGGTGTTTAATTTGAAAAAATAAATGCTCTCAGGTACTTACACTTCCTTTTATCCAGGAGGTAAGATCAGAGCAAATGGAAACATTAAATTAGTTATATATAGCACCTGGATGAGAAGGAAAAATCTGGAAAACTTAGTGCTTTCTTGATACCACTAAGACAAGACTACTGTTACTGATGTTTTTCTGTTTTGTTGTGGTTTTTTTCCCTGCATTTATTGTGTCATGTAAATCCTGTAACCTCTCTGTGAGACACATCAAAGTAACAGGAAAATACTCTCAAGTATGGAAAGTTTAGATAATATGATTCCTCTGTGGGTTGTCTACAATCGGGTGTTTTCATGCTTCAGAACCAAGATAAACATGTATCTTCCTTTACACCAAAAATATTTTATGGTAATGACTTGAAAATTTTGAATGTTTGATAGAAATGATAAAAATACTTTTTTTCCTCAATTTAATTTTTTTTTTCTTTTGTGTGTGCATGTGTGACATGACAAAGCTTTCTCTTTCAATACATGGAGGTACTCCTTGATTGGTGTTGTTCTCTCCATTATATTCCTTAAAGTTTGAGTCTATTTGAAATAATAATAAAAAAAGCCATGGCAAGAGAAAAATCATTCGTTTCTTTCATGATGGATAAGACTTCAACATCGTTCACTCTCGGTGTTTGAAGACAAAGTTACTTTTGTTTGCTCTTTCGTCACTTCTTTTATTATCTTTGGCCCTACAAAGCAAGCAAATTCAGCTTTCAAATTTTTGTTTGAAAGAAGGTTGACATTTCTATTAACTTGAATGAATGAGGCTCAGAACTGGAATAATAAGTAGGATTTGAGGGACTTTTGTTGGTAATAGAGCTTTTAAGCCATCTTAACAGACCTAACTGTTGGATTGCATGCAGTGAGAAATTACATAATTTGTACTAGGTGTATGTTTTCGACAAATGTTCACCACTGGCTGCCAATTTTAGTAGAAGATTGTCTGAAGTAGCAAAAACTTTGTATTTAATGTGGGAGTTTGTCACTGCTGAACACTTGGAAACTTAGCTTTCAATATTTTCTTTTCTACAATCAAATGGACAGGAGGGGGAATTAAAAAAAGGAGATAATTGTCCTTTTTTACCTAAAAATATTTATGCTGGCTACAAAATAAAAGTAGATTTCAGAACATTTATTGTTACTACAAATAAGAAAAAGCCAAAACTTTTCAAAAGGAGAGATAGAAGTCTGTATACTCATTCTGAAACTACTTTTTTGTAGCAGAACACAGTCATTAGAAAATGTGTTTCAGACACTATTTCTTTGCATATATGTCCTTTGTGTGCAGCTGTGACAAGCAGGTAATATGTGCTTCCCAGAATTATTTTTTGAAAGAAATGTACCTTGCTCTGCAGAAAGTACATCTCAACATTGATACTCTTCAAATCCAAACTTCCTGAGTATGTTGGTGATGTTATGGACAGTCATTAAGGTGCTACCTGGAATAATCAAAACTAATTGTTCTATATTAAGTGATGTTAGAAGCTCCATTCATACACACACTTTACACCCTCTAGGTTCACAAGCGTACACTCTACACTTGTAGATCCCTCCAGTACCAGCACAGCCCCTCTGCCTGCCCAGCACACGTGCCTAGATCCCAGCCCTTTTACCTGCTTCATGGTTCCTGGCTCCTTCTCTGGTCCAGCTCAGTCCTTGCTGACAAAGATACAGCACTCACAGACTCATCCCTCATGCACCCCACAGGTCAGGGGTGCCGACTGGCCCAGCTTGAATATAGTAATTGGCACTGAATCCCCCAGCACACATACACCCAGGAGAGAGAATGCAATTACACAGAGAGAGAACAGAGGAGAGGAAAAAAAAAAAATAATGAGATGCTAGAACAGACTGGAGAATAGACACACAGCTCAGCCTGATAAGTATACTGTCCCCTTTTACACCCTTTTCTATGTATTCTTCCCCCCCCCCCTCCCAGATCCCCTTCCTTTGTCTATTACCTCTTCAGTTGACACAGTCACCTTGACCCTCATGAACATCCTGGACCCTCAGGTTTGCATCCTTATCAGTTGCAAAATCCCAGATTGACAGCAGTTTCTTGGTAGCCCATTAATTAGAATGAATGACCAGCTTTGTTTCTCACTATTGTCTTCGTTAAGGCTAATTGGTCAGATTTTGTATCTCTGTGTGTTCATCTCCCTTACTGTCCCAATTTGGCAAGGTAATTAGTGAGACAATCTTAGTGAAGGAAAACAAAACCTTCTCATGCTCCACATATCCTTACCAATTAGTGTGACTGGCTGCGTTCATTCTTATTACAGCTTCCCTTACACATTTTCAGTGAGTTTTGTCTCTGAATGTTCTCATTTATGGCTCCTTTGACTAGATATCCTTAAAGGTAGACCCTCCCCTTTCTTTATCTCTTTGCAGAGTATTATGGTAATTAGCAAAAGGTTTTTTAAAATAAACTTTTTTTATTACCACAAGCTTTTATGGTAATGGATTAGCATTGCCTGAACAGCTCTCCCTTTGGACTGCCAGGACTTGGTTTTTTCAGTGCATCCAATCAGAATGGAAATTAACCTGAAGTCCCATACTCTTTGCCACTACTTTTGATATCTCTAAGCTTATAATTAATTTTAAATGTTGTCAGTGATATGCTGAATATGGGAATACAGGTCACTCTGGCTTATATTTTGCTTGTTGTCATGGGATAAATCTATGATTATGTTTGTAGAATTCCTCCATATTTGTTGAATGTTTCTGAACAGAGATTGTATCCAGTTTCTGACTGGAAATTCACACAAATTTGTATTTTTTTAAAAAAACAAAGACACTTTATACTTTCATGGCTAAAATGTAGTTGTACTCTCGGCTAAAAGACTGATGGGTGCACAACTGATGCTCACTGCTGATCAGTTAAATGATTGTCTAAATTTTTAGCTTAAAGAGAGGAATATTTTCCAATACTTTTCAGCAAATCACTTAATATTATCAGGCTTTCATATTTCCACTAATAACTTTGCATTAAAAATACTAATTTTCATTGCAGATAACTTGGAAAGGTATTGATGGGTGGTGACTATAATTCTATTTGCCTAAGTTAACAAATACAAAGGAACAATAGAAGGTGGTATCTGCTTTAGCTAACGAAAAAACAATGTACTGTGATAATATTTCACAAACAATATTCTATTGAAAGAAGTAGCTCTATTATTTTTCTGGCTGTGTACTATAATAGCTAACAAATCTGTCTAATGTTGTGTTGTTCTACTGTAAGAGAAGAGGGAAAAAAAAGCCAAGCCTATGGATAAGACCTTAAAAGTTGCTTACCTTGACTTTAACAAGGTTTTGGTCATGGTCACACATAGCATCCTATGTCTGTGATGGGAATAATATGGAATGAGTGAAACAGTGATCAATGGACTGTGATTAGTGGCTGGTGCTCTACCTGGAGGTCAGTAACAATTGGAGCACCTCTGGACTGTCTCCTTGAAGCTGGCCTGTTTCATAAGTTTATCAGTGACCTTCAGGAGGAAGCAGAAGGTACCCTAAGTTTAAGGATAACAACAAAATAGGGGGAGAAGCTGACAGACTTGGAGCAAGGGCTGTTGTACAGAAGGTCATGGAGAAGCAGGCCAGCAGCAGGCCAGCTCAATCTTGTAAAATTGAGTAAGAAGTGGTAACAAGTGCTGCCCCTGGGACAGAAGAGCCCTTGTGATGGGCTCCCAGGCTGGAGACAGACTGGGGAAAGACCTGAGGCAAAAGCCCCAGGGCCTGATTGGCAGCCAGCTGAGCCCCAGATAGCAAAGGTGGCCAAGAGCTCCCTGGGTTGTATGAAGAAGAAGATGGTCAGCCAGCCTGGAGGCACCAATTCTCTCCCACTCAGTGATCATTCAACCACACGTGGAGCCCAGCTCTGGGTTTCTCAGTGTAAGTGAAATATTATCTCTGTGGAGTGAGTTTTCTAAAGGGGTTGCTCAGTGGGTGAATACATGCGGAGGTCTCAGGGCTTATTTGGTCTGGAGATGAGCAAGTTTCAAGGGCTCTCATGGCCACTTTCTTAACGTACAGTAGACAAGAGAAGATTTTCAGTAGTACCACTCTTTTCTGTAGCACATGAATGAGTCACAATTCTCATGCAGTGAAACAGGGCAGATTCAGATTGGATAACAGGAGAAGCCCTCCCATCCTGTGGGCAGCCCAGCAGTGGCACAGGCTTCCCAGGAAGGTTGTGGGATCTCTGCCCATCAAGGTTTCAAAGATCCACCTGGAGCTGGCCCTGCTATAAGCAGGCGGTTGGGCTAGAGATGAGGTTCACTTGCTCATTCTTGATTGACTGATGTATTATGATCTTCAGAAGTGCATAGTGACACTTGGTATTTGAGTGACACTCAGTATTTTAAGGGAGATATAGGTGCGTGACTTGTTGACCTTAATACATGAAATGTAACACTTCCATTGTCTACAATTAGGTAGGAGTTTATTTCTGTGTTTTTGTTTTTTTCAATACATTGGTAAATTTCATCTACATTAAAATGACCTACCCCTTTCTGTCATGTATATCACAAAAGATCTCAAGACCAGTGAGATTTTATATCCATACTTTTGATCTCTTTTATTTTCCTTATATGCCTTATTTTTCCTGTTGCTCATTGACATAATTTGAAGAAAGAAGATGTTTTTTTATCATTTAAATTAGGACCCGATTAGTAAGGGCAATTTAATTTGGTAGGATTACTTAGTGACAATGTACTTGTGCCCTTTATCTTAAAAAGGCCAACTCTTCTCCTTAATGATGACAAAAGCATGATTGATTTCTGACAAGAGACAAAAAAAGATCTGTAACATTATGCATGACTTTCACTGAAAAGAGTTTTCCTTTGAACTAGAGACTTCAAATGAATGAGAATTGTTCTACAGAAGTTTTAAGATAATAACTCTAATTAGAGTTCATTTGGTTTTTTTAGTGCCTACAGTCTGAATGGTGAAATAAATGAATGGAATTAATAAATTAATTGAATGCTTTTCATACTTTTAAAGATGCACAATATGCGTGTGACAAAAAAATGTGTTGTTTTCTTTACTTAAGAACTGTTCTTCTATTTATTTTTTAAAGTGGTTTGGGTTAGTTTGAAGGGATTTAAATGTACTACTTTCTTAGAAACTTCAAGTGTATTCTTAAAATACTAGCTGTATAAAGCAACATACCATTAAAAATTTAAAAAAACCCAAACTAAAAGTCAGAAATGTAAAACCACAAGTTGTGTAAGATTGAATACTGGTGCTTGCAGTTATGATCACTTAAATTTATCATCACTGAATTTATGGTCACTTAAGACTTGTCATAATACTAGAATAGTTAATAAATCTGTCTAATGTTGTGTTGTTCTACTGTAAGAGAAGAGGGAAAAAAAAGCCAAGCCTATGGATAAGACCNGGCATGAATTTATTCTTTCCTAAACAATAATGTGGTTATTTTGTTAGATGATTTTACAAATTGTGTTTTCGAGTGAGAGGGTAATAACCTTGACAGAAAACCAAATATTTTTTTACCTGTATTGACAGATTTTTTATATATGAAGTGCTTTGTAGATTTCAAACATTTTAAAATTATTATTTGTCCCTTTGTGTCTAATTTTATTCTGTTTCTCTTTTTTACTTGAAGCCTAAAAGGAGTCACAGAAGTCTTATTCTTGATTCTTCAACTGGAACTCAGTGTAGCTGAACTAGTGTATCAAAGTTTAGCACATATTATTTCTGTGGGGAATAAGCACTTTCAAGTTCTTTGGAAAACTGATTCTAAATTAACTTGTGATACTAGAGAAAAAAATTATGTTTGCTTTTATGCCTGCAGAAATTATTTTTTATTAAATAGCTAGTTGTCCAAACTTTTAAAAATCTCTAAACATTACATTTCAGTGTTAAAACAGAAATAAACTTTCAACTGAGTTCTCTCTGTATAGGAGAACTCAGTATTTTGCAATCTAATATTCCTACTATATTTTTTTTTCAAGAAAAATTAATTATTAATTGCTGATATAATAAACTGCTCAAGATTGAATGAATGTTGAACATATTTACAAGACCAAAGCTAACACATTTTGTCTGCATGTGTGGCTTTCAAATGATGGCTGTCATGCTGGGTTTTGATTTAATTTTATGGATTATATAATGATGAGACAAGTGGAGGTAGAAGATAAGGAAATAGATAATTCTCTTTTTCCTAATTTCTCGAACTTTGTTGAAGTTGTGATGTTTTTAGTTGTAATTTACATCTGATGAAATAATGTAAGTAGGTGAATTATGTAAAATCAGTTAGTACCCTCACAAATTTTTTTTAATGCAACTCCTGTCACTCATGTAAGTGTTTCACCTCTTAACTATAAGAGTTATGTCAGGACATTACCCTGGCCCACTTAATTATTTTCATAGAGAAAAGTTACTATCCTGTGCTTCCATTAGTGTCATTTCTCCTCAGAAGGATAGATGACAAAATTTACACAAGGAGAGGAGTTCAGTTTTATTGCATTTTTAAAATTACATGGCATGGTAACTTTTTTTTCCAGTTATTAAGTGCATTCCATTGTTATGGAGAAACACAATGTTCATCTGCAAAAACTCTGATGGCAGAAGTCCTAGTGGCTGCTCATAATGCTAGTGTTTGGTTTTCAGATGACTCGGGTTAATTCAAAGATTCTGTATTTTCTAGTCACATCCCCATTCCCTACCCACCTTACTGATGGCCCTCTTTTGTCGTTAATGGAGATCATCTGGCTGCATTAATAAATGCTGGAATTAATTGCCAAAAAGGATAAGCAATAGACATTTCTTTGTTATGCTTTTTAGTATGTGGATTTTTCAGGAGGGGAAAAAAATAAGAATAAAAATACTTACTTTGTAGCATTTGGTCATATATAGTTTAATCTACAGAAAACCAGCATAGTTTCAGATTCTGTGCATTTGCATTTAATGTTAGAAATAGTCTTCTCTTGAGAGGTGGGGACAAGGATACTGTTATATTCAAATTACTAGAACTAGACCACTGTTAGTATGAGCTTTCATATGGTAAATGGCTTCAGCTGAAATGTTCTGCAAGATACTATTTGAGCACTAGATTTAAGGGAAAGTCTGAAGCATCAGCCTATTGGGCTGTAGCACAAACATTTGGGATTGTGCTGCATTTTTTTCTAATGGGCTTTTCCCAGCTGATACCGATTGACTAAGACCTATTGTTAGCAAAATGTTTGATGTGGGGCATCCTACAGAGGAGTTGTTGCTTATATTTGCTCTTTAGGGCTCCTGCTTTTTTTTTCCTGACTATTTACCTGCAAAAGTGACAAAACTAATAGCTTTTGTTATTGCTTAAATTGAAGTGTAATGTTGGTTTAGAAGCTTGTTCATCAGTACTTTATTAAAAAAATCACTAGCAGGGGTTTGTAGAACTGAAAACAAACTTGTTTGTGTAAGAACAGGAACACTTGTGCATGGATACATCAGCTTGAGACAGATAGATTTAGTATAGTAATTAAACTAATTAAGGCAGTTGATTAGGAAATATAATTCATTTTTATTTGAGAAAATTAGCATGTTTTTTTACTTTTTAATAAACATCATTACATAAAAACCTCACTAATGATCTGATTATGGGGAAGTTACTTTGATTGAAATCCTCTTTGCATCCCTGAGTATTGAAAACTCTATTATTTCATGATCACTGTGTCATGATCACAGATGTCC